>QNGE01008047.1:0-19253 GCA_008508345.1 Paragonimus westermani
TTAACAGAATGTGGTTTACCATGAAATACATGTGTAAATCGTGTTCGACATTGGGAACTGCAGGAAACGTTACAAAACAAAATGTGAAAGTTAGTTCACTGAGTATCAAACAAAGAATCAGGGTGTGAATTTGTATCCGTTTCTCCTGGATTGTTCAGGATGCATGGGGCATCAAATATTTCCGCTGCAAAACACATGAGAACCCTTTCTCAGTGGTGTGCTCATTGTGACATGAAACATTATGACCCCACAGAGGTTCTCGTCTTCAAATAAGAAGCCTGGACAACACAAGCATTTCACACGCCCGGAACCTTGACGTCCTCGATAAGCCAACCACGTGATTTTTGACAGTCTGTTGTAGGAAGAGATAACCAACAAGACAACGGAACCTGTACACATATTGAACCATTTTTGGCGATACAATGTATTCAGGTGTCACGATTAGCTAACGTGACAAAGTGATCATCAAACCGCTTACAACCACTTCAGGCGCAAGATATGTTCAAAAAGCTTTGAATTCGCTGTTCCAAGATCACTGGAATCTCCTTCTCGAAACGATTACGTCACTAGAGCGCATGTATTGCAACTTTTCTGGTCCACACCTGTCTCACATTGACCCGCATCGTTCCACACTGACCCAGAGCTCAATTGAGACAGTGTACTACTAGGAGTGTATGGCGAGAACAGCTTCTCCCAGTCACTTTGCACTGTTCGGCATACGGTGATTATCTGTTGATCTGAAAGACGACAGCTGAAAACAGGGTATAACGCAAACTAGTTTACTTTCACTAAAGATCGAGGGTTCTCACACTGCTATGTTTAACAGTCTACATTCCATATGTGTTGCCGTAACTTCTGAGCAGCCAAGTCACTACCTGGTGTATTCTGTTAGAAGAGAAGCATGTGGTTCTTTCACTACTTCTGGTCAAACACTGCGGAGTACTTTTCCGTAGTGCTGAGCTGATGCACGTGTTGCCACATTTCTGTTATCGATGAGGTGACCATTTATTAGTCGAATCTGTGAAATCGTGATGTGGCGTGAGACGGGTGAAATAGGGTGGGTCAAATAAGAAACCTGGAATGCTTCTGCGCATAGTTTTATCCAACACTGTCTTGACCCAATTCAAGTGCTTATCTGCAAGGGTTCACCTTGGCGGCCATGAAACGGAATTCGGGAATTCATCGGTGGACACAAGGCCCACCAAGTGACGTATTCGCGCTGGAGTAGATCCGCTGTTTGACTGGATAAGAATTGAGTGACACCATGGTCACCAGCTCCAAACGGTACAAAAGCCATTATATGACTGACCATAAGTGTTTCGTTCGTGTGTGCGGGATCCGTCGCAATTATGACCATTCAGTGTGTTAGAAATAGGAAGCGTCCATTTTTTAACCCCACCTATGAAACTGGGAATTTTTGTTTGATCTATAAATCGAATTTTGGAATTAGGAGGAACGATTTGAATGTAATCAGACCAAACAAAATTGCGGGATGGACAAGTGCATCTGGAATGTGGTTTCGTAAAACCTTTCGTCCTTAATTTTCGTTGATCTGCCATTAGACAGACGAGGACTGAGTACATGCTGTGATGGCCATTATGACTGTGGGGCATATGAAGTCAAAAATGCCAGTACCATGGAGCTACCGGTTGGCTGGTCTGGGAAAGTACTAGATACACTAGTTGGTTTTGTGTGCCTAGATGTTTCAGGGACATCCTACTAAGACAAGTAGGATTTTCATCCGAATATTTTGTATTAGCAGTTCCGCTGGAAATGACATACGAAGATACTTTGACACACTTACTTGGTTGCTTACCACTAAGGTGGCTGGTGAACCATCAAACAACCTAAACAGCAATTTATTTTCCCGAGGAGGCTGACAGTGTTTGACTTTCAATCCGTGGTCATTATGGCTCCCTTAACAAGAAAGCACTTCACAAAGACTTTGTCTACCATCCTTTCAGAAAGTAAGGCGACCCTTAGGAGCTTGGGAGTATGTGTATGGAGTAAGTGGGCGGGAAATAGTCAACAGCATACGTCAATGGATACAACGTCACTTATACCTATCTGTAGAGGAACAAACTTTTACTGGGATAACGCATGAGTAGAACTACCGCGTTGGTTCTCGCTGAAGACCTCTGCTACTCCAAGCAGTACTACGAACCCTGATGTTCGACAATGTGAGGGTATAACGCGATAACTGATTCTTCGTGACAGGTTTCGGAATGTCCGGCCGGATACAAATAAAACCGCGGCAAAGGCCAACAGCTTTTCTGTGTCAGACGCTGAACTGTACGATACTTGAATCAGACGAAGATGCACTGCAAAGAAAATGACAATTCGGTACAAACCACCTGATTTCCGCCGGCCTCAGAACAAGGATGGACGATTTTTCGCGAATCTTAAGAAAAATTCGCGCATCAAGCTGCTTACTGCCTGCTAACAGGGTTGAATTGGCTTCTAGTATGTCTAACATAATGGTCAGTGATGTGTTCGGAACAGCGCTGCCGACTACTAGTCCCGTTGACCTATGTGAAGAAGCTTTGGTTTAGTATCACTGGCAACCGCTAGTGGGCTCGTACCCGGTGGACGTGCGTTGATTCTCACGGGAGGAGCTTAAATTAAGTTTTATCGATAATTGTCTCTGAACAAATATCCGTTCGTACGAGGTTTGTCGTCGGCGAAGGCACACCTTAGTTATGACGTACAGTTGAGGAGGTTGTGAGTAAAAAAAGTAGACATGATTCTCTACCGGAATCTATCTTGTCACCGTCTGGGCTATTAGATGTCACTTAAAAGTCCACTCTTGTGATTCTACTAAGTGTGCACGTGTGTTTGGCACTCCAGCATACATTCGCTACCGGCTACCGCTCGACGGTTCCTTCACGAAAGGGGAGCGGCGTCAAGCAGAACGACACCGTAGGACTACCAGAACAACGATCAAGCAGACAATGTTCGGCCGCTCGGTTGTTCGTTCGCAAAGTGTAGGCACCTTGATGTTGAATGTTTGAATACAGACGTAGTTTTTTTCAGTAGTTAGGTCCCTTCCCTCCTTCTTTTTCTTTCTCTCTTCCTATATAAGGTTGGCTTTTTCTTCATGGTTGTGTGGCAGTTTAGCATTATTGTGAACCACTGATGTATTGCTGTCTATGATGATGATGATGATGAGAGCTACATTTAGATGTCCCTCTACTTGATTCAACTCCTCATGGACGATTCGAGTGTCTGATTAAATACTGTAGGTAAATTTCTCTCTCATCACACGGCGTTTTGCCTTGCTGACTTTTCGCATCAAGATTTTTTAAGCTTGAATTTGGGACAAGGTCGGTATCAATGCACGCATAAGTCTACTTGATCATTTTATCCCCGGCTTGTTTAAGTTCCGTCTTCTGTGTAGATGGATCTCCGACAAAGTCGGAAGAGCGCCGAGCGTACCATAATTTTCACTAACTCTTGGGCTCATTAATTCTATCACCACAGTTGTTATTGGAATCGTGTCGGCTAATGGACTGGTTTCCGGATCGGAGCGTAACGCTTCGTAAGAATTGGTCCATGAAGTTGTAATCGCTGGTTCGAACGCAGCTATGGGTGTGTGAAGGGCAGACATCGGTTTGTTCCCAGCATAACAAGAAACCAGTGGTCCTGCTCTTTTCTGTCGTGGGCAGCGCGGTTACAATTGAATGTGTGCAGCTGTCCGAGAGAATCACTCTCAGATATCGTGCACACGAATCTATATGTTGATATAATTGAAGATAATCCGACGCACTTGCTACCTTTGCCCAGGAAAATTCTTGTAGCCGTGAAATGTATACTGAGCGAGTGGTGAACAACGGACGTGAACTATTAATAAACATATGCCGCACAGAGCATCGGAGTTATTAAACTCGAGATGATTCTGCATTTTCGTCCGATTAACCCGTAACGATTAGGATTCTCACATGTCACTTAAGCAATTAGGGGAAGTCAGCGAAACTACGAAAGCACTATGGAAGCGCGCTAAGAATGTAGGCTGTGAGTGGTGATGAGGAATATGACAGAAACAAACCGGGAATAACGGTAGAACAAAAACAAGTAATCGAGTGTGGATTACAAAATCCATACGATAATAATAAAATGGAAAAGTACACGCTGGTCACATGAATGAATATAGTAACAAAACAACCCCAGTGACACAGGAGCATAACTACCTTCGGGCCTATGCAAGCCACACATATTTAGGTTCAAAGTAAAAGTACTGCAACTGAAATAATAACGGACAAATTTCAACCGTATTTTGTGCAACTTACAGCGTGTCAGTTAAAAAAGGGACCCCAAATCAACGTGACCAGAAGGTAAAAATTTTCAACAAATACTTTTGCTCTGTGTACAAACAGCACACCGGAATGTCGATGCCCAGCATATCCGAGGAAGTTTCATCTGGCGGAACGGGATGATGTACCATCCAAGAGGAGATGGAACAGGTATCAAAAGACACGTTACAATACAGGGCTACGTTGAAAATGGTGATCTGGTAGCTAAACAACCCACTAACAAACCGGTTTTTCGGGCTGACCGGAAGTCAGCTACAACACTCCATATATATAAGAAAGGTAACCGTCGAGAAACAGGTAAGTGAAACCCTGTCATCTTGCGTAGTGTGTAGTGTAAACTGTCGGAAAGTACTATTGTGCCACGTCCGTAACTACCTAGTGACGTCCGCATGATGCGAAGTCGACTTTTCCACACTCGTTGGCTGCGTGTCTATCGATCGATCGTTAACCAGTTGGATTGGTCACATTGTCGACCGTGAGTACTAATTGTACACACGTTCCTCGTTCACACGTTGCGTGATGTCTTACGTTGGACTGTCTACTCTGTGCTGACCCACGTTGTTGTCATTGTTGTTGGAACAAACCGTTTTATCACTCTATTGTCATTTTGTTAGGCGGCAAACGTAACATATAGCCGAAGGCATTCTGCTGAATACGAACCAACATGAAATACTCGAATGGATATTATGACTACCAAACCTGTTTGATTGTTTAAACAAAATCACAGACGCTCTAGACGTAATGGAGAGGGAATGTGTGGGGTACTTAGACTTTCCGTCATAACGAGAGTGGAACCTGACGCGGTGTGACGACCTTTGTATCTCGATGATCTTCTGGGTTGAACTGGACAGTGTGGCCATTACACCGACAGAGCCACCCATGCATCGGCCGTCTCGCAGTATAAATCGGGTCACCCTATCTGTTGCACACAGCAGGGTGGATCGGCGAAAGCATGCTACTAATGACCCCTCCTTCAATGTCCTGGTAAACTTTGCTCTCAGGCCCCTCACAACCTCTTCAGGTCCACAACAGATATAATTAGTCATAGTAACACTGTGTCGGTAAGTCCCATTTCTTGCCACTGAACCTCAGACCTCCCTCGTCCATTCCTTGGACCTAAAATGAGAAACAGTATAAGTGCCTTCGACCTTCGCACCCCAAAACAGACAGGTCAACAGGCCAATCTCGGGCGAACGTCAGATTCGTTGAATGCCGATATCTACTGTCTTTCAGGTACTAGGATACACGACAGTAGTCAACGTGTGCAACTAGCAGCACCCGCACCGTCTACTCGATACTGGTTATACACTTTGCGTGACTCTACGGCCGCCGCTACTGGTCAAGCTGGAGTAGTTATAATCCTCAGCACGACGGCCGCAGCCGTATTGGTCTATTGGATTCCTGTCAGCAATAGACTTTGTCCCCTCCGTTTGACAGGTTCTGTTTAGGCCAGTTCTAAACGCAAACCTCCCAGAAATATTTTCACTGTGACTGCTTATGCTCCAGCTGATTGCAGTGTCGTCGATGTCAAAGACGCTTTTTACTCGGATCCGGTGCTCTCCTTCAGTCGACACGTTTCCGATGTAGTGATTCTGGCAGGAGACGTGAACGCTTAGATGGGCCGAATTGTTGGGGCTGTCTGGTATAGATGGCATGTTTGAGACATCATCACACCGGTCGAATAGTGGCGGGCGACTGTTGTCGATGTGTGCTGGGCATAAGCTACTTTTATTTCAGAACTAGCATTAGATATGATGCGCGTCACTGTTATACTTCGTGCCCTCCTTTTCCGAATCAGGCCTGATCTCAGATAGACCACAGAGCCGTTAGTTATAGGTGGCGCAGCTCCACTCAGGATTGTCGTTCTTATTGGAGCAAGTACTCGTGTTCAGCCNGATCAACTCAGAAACCAGGCTCAGCAGTTCTCACCCCGAAAGTCCTAATAAATGTTGGACTCAGGTCTTTCGGACCATTCATGAAGCAACTACTGTAACATGCAGCACAATGATTCGTGGGTCAAACAAACATCAGAGCTCGGAAAAATCCCTGGAGTTGTTAGAAGCCAGACGACGAGACGTTCCCCCTGGCACTTCACGTAGCAAGACTAAGGGGAATATCCGTAGGAAATTGGAACGTGGCCGAAAGGCTGATCGTGAGGCTTGGATAACAGGGAAAACTGAAGAAATGGAGACCGCTGATGTTTAAGGGAACATAATTATCCGTGCTACTCATCCCTGGCGACCGTCTGTCAATGAACCTATTGGCGAGGCAGATTCCCCAATCACCTGTAATAAGTCCAGATGGTTAGAACGGTGGGTGGAACACTTTGAATGTCAAGTTAGCTGGCTTCCTGCTTCCACTGTGTCATCGCTATACTAAGACTGCTGGTCCAGATGATGTCGCGTTGGCACTTTTCAAAGAAAGTGCGGAGGTGTTAGTAGATTCCATGACTCAGTTGTTTCAACTTGTGTGGACGACGGAGACCATACCTCCGTTTTGGGGTCAATCGGTAGTAGTTCCCATATTCAAGAGGAGAGTTGGGGGCTCTTGCGAAAACCATGGGGGAATTAGCTTGACCCCTGTAGTTAATGGGGTTCTGGCATCCGTTGTACTTCGTCGACTAACTGCAGTTCGGGGGGTAAACATTAGGGAAGAGCTGGCAGTGTTTCGTCCTGGTCGAGGATGCATTGATCATACCGTTACTCTTCGTCACATTCTGGTGTAGCGTCATGTACACCGCTGGTCAACAAATGTGTTTCTCGACTACGAAGGCATGTTCGATTCGGTGGATCGGTTTATGCATTTAGAGTCACTTAAACGCAGAGCTGTACTGATCACGCATGAGAACACACTACCGGTGCTTTATTCCCATTGTTCAGTTCAGGTTAAGGTTTACAGTGAGCTGTCCTACAATTTCAGTATCAGGAGGGACGTACGTCCAGGCTGTCCACTTTCACCATTTTCGTTTAATCTCGTCATACATGATGGCGATGGATGAATATTTCCAGTAGTCACAAGATTCCGGCGTGGACCTCCTGCCTGGTGGAAGACTGACTGATCTTGGTTATGGCGATGTGGTGCTGTTGCACACTTTCCAAGCAGTACAAACAACGCCGAACGATATTTCGCGTTCCGCTGCATGTTTTGGAATGCACTTTGTAGCCGCAAAATGCAGCGCTTCTGAAAAGTTGCTGTGATCACGTAGATTTTCCCCTTAGGTAGTGAAATTCTGAAGGCTGACTACCGGTCTTCGTAGCTGGAAACCTGCATCAGCAGTGGCAGTGAAGGTATAGGGAATGCTGTAGAAGCACGTGTCTCTAAGGCCAGGGCGGTGTTCGCTAATTTGGGGCACCAGTGGCGACAGAGAGGTATCTCTCTGAGGCTTGAGGATGCCGTATCTAAGGTGACAGTGAGGGCTGTATTACTTTGGAACAGCGAAACTTGGCCGCTGAGGGTAGAATACGTGAACCACCTTCAGGCATTCGATCACGAGTATCGGGTGGCACCGGCGAGTGGGCAACACGGAGGTTAGGAGGCAAGTGTTTGGCACTGATTGCCAAACGGATTCTTTTGTTCAAACTTTACATTTGCACACAGGTGGTTAAGCCGTGTACTATGGATGCCAGTCAACCGTCTGCCATACCGAGCATGGTTTGCCGGCGCCGTGGCCGACTGGTGCGAGGTGGACAGATGGTGACTCAGCGCATAGAAATGAAGTGGTTCACGAAGGTTTTGATCACTGTAGATCGGGTTCGTCTTCCGGGCTGGGGCCTTCGCGACTCACAGAGTTGGTGGCTAGGGGCGTTAGGTGAGATGGTGGCTGATCGGGCGCAATGGCGTGAATGTTGTCGCCAATTGTCCGTGTTGTCTGTGAAGTGAGTGTATTTAATGACGCGGGTCAGTGAAAGCCGTGAGGGAGCTGTCTTGTTGATGATGCCTTACTTCCACTTATAGCTCGGCGGTTTGTTTGCAAGGTGTAGGCACCTTGATGTTTCAATATAGATGTAGTTGTTTTGGTAGTTAGGTCACCTCCCGTCCCTTTTCTACCTTCTCTCTTCCTCTATAGAGTGTGCTTTTTTCTTCTTCATGGTAGCGTGGCAGTTAAGCAGCAGTGAGAACCACTGGTGGATCGCTATCTTTGATGGTGATGACTGTGTAGTTGGACTTTGGGAAGTTTTTACATCATGAATCACTGCCTACTGTTACCGAAAACGAAGACATGTGGAATCTCACCAAAAGTATGTGTATGTGAAATAATTTTCCGTGGACGAGTACGTGTCTAGGAAGCCTAATCTATAGCTGATTACTAAATAAGTGGTATGCCCCAGGGCATTGTGTTAAGGTTCCCCCTTCTCCCCACGATCTCCGTTAATGACCCCACAACTGAGATACAACTAGACCGTTTACTTTGAATATCTAATGGGCTCGGCGGCGGGGCGACTGGTAGCTTCAGTGGACGCTAATGAGGATAGAACGATCGCATCTTCGTCTAAATGCAGAGAAATGCCACAATTATGCAGTGTAGGCGTGGAGGCCATCAGTCACTTAACATTACTAGTGAGACTCTTAGAGAAGGTTGATCAATGAAAAAGTTTGGTGGCCACTACGCACTAGTTTTGTCCATCGGCGCAATGCACGAACCGGTGAAGAGGGGCACCATTCATGTTTAAAAGAGCGACTGCAAACAGAGGGGAGATGGTATGAATCTTCCTTCACTGTGAGTTTGTGCAACCTGACTGGCGCGAGGGACACAGAAGGGAGTCGACAAAAGTGTACACGACGGCGGCGGAGACCTCAAGAAGTCCAAGGAGTAACTCAGTACATGGAAAGGGAGGTAGAGCCATGAGAAAAAATGGTAGACATTATGGAATCTGGCTGATGGACAGTGTTGAAGTGTTGCTGTCCCTCTCGCAGCGGTGACCGCATGGAGTACACTGCCCACGGAAGCGGTAGTCTCACCAACCGGACCTCTACAGAGGGGAAGCAGATTGGTGATAAAATGCCATTCTACCAGAAATAGTGTAGAAGAACCCATACCAGGGTAACACTTTGCACCTCAACAAGAAATGTGCGTTGATTGGCGACAGTTTATCTTCAAATCCTTATTCTTTTTCGTTATCGACCTATTTCTTAAGCTTCTCAGAAATGCATGACAAGGTGTCCTTCCTCATTTTCTGTACAGGAGGAACAGACAATGTCCGTCGTTTGACACAATAAGGCAGTTAAGCAGCTGCAGTCAGAGTGCTTGTCTTTTCCGTTTACATTGAATGGCCGGTTCTGATGTCATGGGAAGCTTGCGGGTCAGGTACGCTACAGGAAATGATGCAAGCGTATAAGTGGCAGTGATGAAATCAAATAACGGAAGGCAGAGAATTTATGGATGATGAATGGGACATAATTTCCTAGTGACTTCAGGAAGGCTGCTTGCACATAAAGCTCGGACTTTCTGTCGAATCAATCATTGTATGCAGCAGGACACAAACCAGACCTTTACCTTAGTTTTGCCCCGGATCGAGATTGGATTAAGGAAGAAGGCCGTTGACAGGTAGACTTTGGCTGCAGTCGCATGGTCGAGGTGCACGGATGTGAAGTACATGGGATATGAGGTCACTTGAAAAACTACAGGCGTAGAGTGGATAAAGTGAAAAATGATAATTCATTCACACTGCTCAACATATGAACCGCATTTGATTATATTCCGACAAAGCTCGGTCCAGTGTTGATTATTTTCTCGTAACATACGAAGTTCTCTCATAAACCTTGTTTGCATTTCGCGTTATAACGGAGTCACAGTGGATGCAGGAATGGGGAACAGAAGCAATCCATCTATAATCGTCATGGGCATTGTACATGGTCTCGTTTGGCCGTAACAAACACCCAGTAAGCCATATTACGTGTGATGACCAGCGATCAAGTGACTTCTCTAGGGATTCCGACTACAATCGTGTTTTCTCGTTTGTGTTCTGTACGCATGACTCTGTGTACGTCTACCACGGGAAACCCTATGCAAACTCAATGCCACTTCCTTCAGTCGTGCACCTAGTTGCACGCAGTGAATGCCTACCATTTTCCCGACGCTACCATTCCATTCTTCAGGGTCGTTTAACCTGTACATTTTAAGGTTATTTAACGCACCCGAAGGTTCTACGCACTTTTTGCTTGGTGCACCTTTGAGTGTCACCGAATGGGCTGGAGCTCATCTAGTTTCTTTGCTCTTTTCTCTTGATTGTTGTCGATTGCCGGCGATCCAGCGATTGGTAGACAGGTTCGAGACAGAGGTCCAAAGCACCCGGATCCAGTCGGTTCTTCTTATTTGATGTGAGGCGAATAAGAAAACCGACTAGGTCCGAGGGAATAAGAAATCGAGCTGGTGTTTTTATTGACTCGAGTATGATGGTTACGCCTTAAAAGTGCACTAGGCGCATACGGAATCATATTCTGTAACGCAGACCCACGGATAAATCAGTGAAAGGGTTCAATCCTTGCCCATCTGCTTCTCCTGGTATAAATAAATGACTTGACTAACGACCTAGTCTGTCCATGTTATCTGTATGCAGATGATATAAAGCTGGTCGGTAGTTCGTCGGACTCGGACGCTCTCCAAGAGGACATTCTGAAAATATGTGAATGGACATTAAAGTGGATTTGCCGCTGGACGTTCTCAAAAGTCATATCCTCGTTAATGCTCTTCAGTCAACCCCCAGGTTTCTAAGGGATATAGCAGCAAACGAGAGACTTGGGTATCCAAGTCACTAGTACGTTTACTTCGACTGCTCAGTGCACCGCATCCGCGACAAAAGCACGGCGGGCGTTGTCTTCTGTAATCAGCGGTCACTAACCGCTGTCCAGCAGTGTTCATTCCGCTGTACTCGGATATAGTTCGCACCCACTTAGAATATGGTGTCCAAGCGTGCTCACCTCATCTCAAAAAGGACACAGTTGTCCTCGAAAAAGTACAAGAGCTCGCCACATGTATGGTACCATACATACGTATTGGGCATGAAGGGCCTAAGCTACCGAGACCGACTTAATTCGCTGGACTTATTCTCGCTCGAACGCCAATGGGTAAGAGGAGACCTTATTGAAATGTACAAAATTACCCACCACAATGGAACAAGCCCAATGGTAGGTTTGTTCGAGATGCGTCAGAACGAAGTTCTAAAGGGTCATAGGTTCACAACTACGGAAACAAGATTACGATTACCTGTCCGGTTTAACTAACCGGGTAGTCAACTCGTGGAACAAATTGTCTGCAAAGATCGTTGAGGCCACGAGCGCAGAGATATTCAGAAGAGAGCTAGATGAACGTTGGGACAACCTCTTCCCTACTTTGTACTAATCTAAGGATGATTTTGTTGTTGTTCAGGAAAACCAGGATTCGTCATTTCGAAATAGAAAAACACGCCGACATATGACAGGATATGAGACAGCTTGAATTAAAGGTCGAGGTACCTATAGCATCACAAAATATTTGTACAGATTCCTTACGTATACAACAAAAGTTATGGGCATAGGGACTTTTTGTGTAGTGGATGAATAATTGCGCAAAACCCAGCGTCTGTGGTTTCCATACGCAACTGAAAAACGCACAAAAATTAACCCGGAGTTATTGTAACCCACAGTCCCTCTCCTCCTTTGAGTTCAGCCAATGAAATTGTAGATCACCACGGATTTGTTCAACTGGATTCTTGCAAGCAAGGGAGATTTGCACTTGTGTTGTGTCCTCTTCCTCAGATTTTTCATTGTGGTTCTGTAGTACCGTGCTGCCCGGATATTCGGCAGTGTCAAATATGGCATGTTTCTCAGTTATTCCAATGGTTCAGTCGGCTGGAGACCCAAGAAGCAGGACGAAGCGGATTGAGCCGGAAATTGTCCACTTTCTTGTGCCGGCGAGCTTCTGGGGGCGCCCAGTGCTGCCACGATAAGGGGAGAAAATTCGCAACTTTCATGAGTAATCAGGCAGACGCTGGGGAGTTCAATATATCAGTGCTATTACAACACACGCTCAAAACCACCACCGATACACAGTTTACCGCCCATTGAAATGGGGTGAGACAAAAGGTAAGTGTGAGACTGATATCGGCTTGATTCCTTAGACCTAAGACCTCTCCGCGGCGCGCAGATCGAATTCGAAGATACGTTGCCCCTGTCGTCTTGCACTTTTTCTTTTTTCTGCCATATAAATTAGGTATAAATTAAGCATATAATCATCCTGCTGGTAGTATGCCTCGTGTCTCATATTCATACCTTAACAAGTAGTGTGAAAGAAAGGTGCTAGTCGGTATCCAATGTGACATGCGATAGATGGTGTCACCAGTCATGTGCATGCATAAGCACCGAGCTATATAAACTGCACGGCAGATACACTGACCTGTGCTGGGTCTGTCTAGAGTGCAAAACCAGAGGAAGAAAGTTGCTTAATCTTGCAGATAGATCGGATTCGGTAATAGGAGATCCGCCTATATCGCCCTCCGGCACCTGGTTCCCAAGGCATAACATCACTCAGTCTCGGAACTTCGCTGCTGTTGCTGCTGCTGCTGCTGCAGCAGCAGCAAAACCAGGGCTGATCATTGCGGAAACCCAAGGAAAGTTGAGAGCAATCTGACGGCCTTTTGCAAGCAGTTCGTACACCCCAGACCGGGAGGTAGCCCTCTTGTGCGCTCAACTCCACTTAGATCAACAGCTTTACACTGTAAGAACAACACCTCGGTTTCACCAAAATTCCAGAACGGCAATGAAGTTGCTCAGAGAACAAAGGTGCCAACTACTAGCACAGTTACGAAACCTAAGAGACCAATAGCGCCGACGCCCAGGGGACAAATGAATGACGGTAGCAGGACGCCCGTCTACGTAGTGTCACGGCCTCTCTACATAATCAGATTAACACAGTTAGACAGTTACAAAATTCCTATGAGGCCACCCTGAAAATGGACAGGAACATAAGTATTCAAGCCCTCTAACCGGTCATACCGGATCCTAAACATAGGAGGTCTTTGGAAAGACAACTAATTCTAAGTGTTTTGCGAAACGCCAAACTACCCGTGGCGACAAAATGGCGCAGAGCGCACAGACTCCGTAGGTGGATCACATCTAACACGCGAACGAACAGCCACAGACCACTCCTAGTTGAATTTCGAGACCGCAACATTCGGGATCTGGTACTATCCAAAGCTGACACAATAGCTCAGAGGATGCCAGGCACGAAAGTCAAAGGATACACAGCCACGGAAGGCAAATCTGGCCCATATGGGGTGATATCAGCTACACCAAGAGTCATAAGTGAACGACTTAGCTTAAACCTGGGTCAGGAAGCAAAACGCAGCGCCGAAAGAACAAGACGACGATGCCACAGCCTTGGAGAATCAAACACCAAAGAGAAAAACGGTTTACATCGGGCTGGTTCTCATCCTTACATCCAAAAATCTGATCTATCCCTCGGAGGTTTCCTCCGAGGGATTAGATACGACCAAATGGCGGGGTAGGCAGATGACCAGATCGTCAGAGCTAAAGTGCATGCAAGCGAATGTATGCAGCCTGCTCAACAAGAGAGACGAGCTGCAAACAGCGATCTATTCCATAGATGTTTGCTTCCTCACAGAAATCTGGCTCAAAGAAGGAATAAATCTGGGGGATTGTGCGCGTGGGTTCCAATGGTATCGCAGTGACCGTAGCAATGCAGTCGGGGGCGGCTGCCTATTGTTGATCAAACGTTCTATAAGACAGTCTCCCGTGAACCACAACTGCAATTGCGTGGGTGTTCAGACCGCTGTTTGCCTACTTCAAGTCAAACCTCCATTGATGGTCTTCGGGGTGTACCGCAGTCCGGGTGCAACATTAAAAGAAGACGAAGTATTACTAGAATCATTTCAGTCGGCTTGTCAATCAGGCCATCGCCTGCTCGTTTTGGGAGATTTTGATGCTCCTAAAATTAACTGGTCATTGTGATCCGTTAACGGCAGAGGGTTTGACCACAAGCCGTTCGACCTAGTCAACACATTCACACTAACACATTTGAAAATAGCTACGAGATCCCGACCCCGACAGATGGCCTCAGTGCTAGACCTGATCCTAACTCGGCACAGCACGGACGTCACAAACGCACGGCCTGCAGCACCACTGGAAAAGAGTGATCACGTGACGATTTATTTTTCGTTTCAGTGTTCCCTGTTAGTGAAGCAGGCACACAAGGTGCAACAGTTTCACCGAATAGGCAACAAGAAACTAATATTGGGAGCTGGTAAGGTGGCCTGGAACCCAACGACCCCTGTAGAGAACGTCGACAGTCTGTGGTCAATTCACGTCGATAACATCCGGTTCTTACAGATAAACACTTCCCTCAGAAACAAGTCGGAGGAAGAGGTCGAAAGTCATGGGTTCGTCCCAGGGTCAAGAGAGCTGTCCAACGTAAGTACATAGCTTGGAAGACATATCCAACATAGGGGTTTAAAAGCTTCATGATTTACAAAAATGTTCGAAACGAAGCAATCAAGGTGGCAAGAAATGCTCGTCTAGTCTATGAGCTCAACCTAGCACGAGATATTAACAGAACCCCAAGAGGTTTAATGGATATGTTCAGTCCAGGTCCTCTCTAAGAAAGAAGATTGGGACCACACTCTTCTATAACAAGGATACCATATCGGTCGACATGGGCCTAGCGGACGAATTCATGGCACAGTTTCAAAGTGTTTATTGCTTAGACAAAGAGGCACCGGAGCCCCGGCTTAATGCCGTGAGCGTACCCATGGTGGATCAGCTCATTACGCCCCATGAAGTTGAGCAAGCGATATCCGAGCTAAACAGCACAAAGTCCACAGGACCTGATCGCATCCATCCGGCAGTCCCAAAACCTCTGACCAAATTGTCGGCGTCATGAGGTGTCCAACTGTTCAACCCCACATTAGAAACAGGGACAGTGGTGAGAGACTGGAAAGAAGCCATTGTAATTCCCATCTTCAAAGATGACAACAGATCAGAAGTTGGAAATTACCGACCAGTAAGCCTGACGAGTGTTGTCAGCAAAATTTTCAAACGAGTATTAAGAGGGAGAATCTGTAAGTTTCTCTGTGAACAGAAGTTCTTCAGAGCTCATCAACATGGTTTCCTAAGGGGGAGATCTTGTCTTAGCAATTTGCTGACGTTTTTAAACAATGTCACGGAGAAACTGGATAAAGTAGAAGAGGTCGAGGTGTGCTACCTGGACTTTCAGAAAGCCTTCGATTCTGTCAACCACAGGCTTTTATGCTGGAACCTGCGACAAGCTTGAATCTCTACTAGAATCTGCAGATGGATGCAGGCGTTTCTAGTTGGAAGGTCATATATGGTGAGAGTAAGAGGGGTACTGTCGGACTAAGGATCTCCGTTAAGTGGAGTTCCTCAGGGATCAATCCTCGCACCTCTGCTTTTCCTCGTATACATAAACGACCTGACCAACGACTTAGTCTGCCCATGTTATCTGTGTGCAGACGATATAAAGCTGGCCGGGAGTTCGTCGGACTCGACCGCTCTCCAAGGAAACATTCTCAAAATTTGCGAATGGACATTAAAGTGGGATCTACCACTGAACGTTCTTATGAGTCATATCCTCGCTAAAGCTCTCCAATCAACGCCCAGGTATTTGAGGGATGCATATGGACAGACAAGTGAACTAATAACTAAGCAGCAAACAAAAGACTTGGGTATCCAAGTCACTAGTGCGTTTACCCCATCTGCACAGTTTACAGCATCCGCGAAAAAAGCGCGGCGGGCGTTATATCGACTGAAATCGACGATCGCTAACCGCTGTCGAGCGGTGTTCATTCCACTGTACTCGGCTGTAGTTCGCCCCCATTTGGAAAATTGTGTCCAAGCTTGGGCACCATATCTCTAAAGGGATATGGCCGCCCTCGAAAAAGTACAAAAGTTCGCCACCTGTATGGTATAGGGTATGAAGGGCCTAAACTACCAAGACCGACTAACTTCGTTCAACTTATTTCCGCTCGAACGTAGGTGGGTAAGAGGAAACCTTATTGAAATGTACAAAATTACCCACCACGCTGGAACAAGCCCCATGGCAGGTTTGTTCGAGATGCGTCAGAACACAGATTTAAGGGGCCACAGGTTCACAGTCAAGTAAACAAGATCACGATTGGCTGTCGGATATAACTTCTTTACTAACAGAGTGATCAACTCGTGAAACAAGCTGCCTGCGACGATCGTTAAGGCTGAGAGCGTAGATATATTCAAGAGTGCTAGACAAATATTGGAACCACCTTTTTCCTACCCTGTTTCGATACTCCTTTTCTTCTTTCCCTACCCTTAGACCACCACTGAACACATCAACAGAAAACGCAGTCTGGTCAATCTCCGGATCAAACCAGTCAAGCATCAGGACGTCAACAGTCACTGGAATTCACCAAGTCCTGGATTTGAAGTTTGAAATTTAGATACTGAGAATAACTGTTCAGTTAAATAAAGAAAACAATGAACAACACTAAAAACAGACAACATTGCCGAAAAGAAGAATGAGAAATTGACTAACTTAAACCCATGAGAAGCAAGGTGCTAAAGCAACTCTTACAACCGGAACCTTTTGAACTCTGTTACACTATCAGAAGACACCACATTTCCTGGAAGCGTGTTCCAACAGTTGGTCACTCGATTGAGGAAGGTGTTAGCAACTCTATTCTCCTCCAACTTGACATTATGACCTCGGAGGTGTGAACCTGTATGCAGACCAAGCAGAAATTCCGCTTCATCCTCGGTTATTTTTTTAAGAACCTTGGGGATTTTTATTAGGTCCCTTCTAAACCTCTCCTCAGCAAGAAAAATCAGATCAAGTTCTTTTAATTTATCTTCATGGAAGTTATCTCGCATTCCATCTGGCAGCCTTCTAAAACTCCTCTGAGCTTTCTCAAGTAACTTTGTGTCTTTCACCGTATGCCAAATCCAGGCCCGTACACGGTATTCCAGGGGTGACCTCACATACACTTTATAAGAGGGTAACACTGTCGGTCTCCCAGACGCTGGCGTCTTCCTGACATACATAGTAACCCACTTCCTCGCGGGCCGGCCTCTAACCAATGTTTGGAAACTGTGAAGTCTCCCTCTGCACGCACTCCCCAGTCCCTGGCCGTGTCCAACCTCCTTAACCCCGTCCCCTTACCCTGTTCGCCAAGAAGGCTGAGCGACCACGGTTCTTCCGCAGCGAGCAGCTCATTACACTCACCAACATCCAAGGGTAGATGTCATTCACGCAAATAACTCTGAACAGTGTTCAGATCCTCTTGCATGCGTGTACTGTCAGGATTTTCTATAATCTTCACATCGTCGCCGAATATGTAGCAGGGACACTTCAGGTTTTAGAGAGACCACTGATGAACATTGGAAACAGCAGTGGTCTCAATACTGATCTTTAAGGAACAACATTAAGCACCGCATTTTCTGAGGATATTTTCCCGCTATCTCGACATGGAAGGTGCGGTTTCTCAACAAGTTCTGTATTCACCCTAGCAGTTGTAAAGAAAGACCGAAGGTCCCTAGTTTGAAAATTAGCAACCGACGGTTCACTGAATCGAATGCCTTTCTGAAGTCCAGGCAAAAAGTCACGGCTTCTTTCCCCTACACAACGTCTTCGTGATCTGCTCGGGGAGGCAAAGCAAGCTGCTAAGACAAGAGTTTTTCCTCACGAATCCATGTTGGTCTACTGGGGATAGCCTATTCTCAGTAAGATGTCACAAAATCCCGTCCTAAACAATTCTCACAAACAGTTCCAGGAAAACTGACGTGAGACTGACTGGTCGGCAGTCTCACCTCGTGCTTCTTACCCCCTTATGGATGAGTACGACCCTACCTCTCTCCTGTCATCAGAGTTGGTGGTCATTATGAGCACCAGATTAAACAACAGTGAGAGTCTCCTGTAAAAGACCACTGAGTGGTATTAGCATCCTTGAATGGATACTGTCCGACCCGCCTACTTTGTTTACATCAAGCATAGACAATCTGCCCTTAACCTCTTCCTTCCCTGTTTCAGCTCCTTCCATCACTGAATCTCTTGCAGTGACTGTGCTGAGTCAGACCGTGGGCATTTTAAAATCCGAAATATGCATCGCTCTAAAATATCTGGTGTAAAACCTTGTAGTGGATCTAAACGGTATATGGGAACTCAGGTGTGAATAGGAAGTCGAAGTCTGATGAGAAGAAAAACAAATAACTCACAATAGTTCGTGGAGGCACGTTGGTTTAGTTTTCCATTACATCAAATGAGGATTCTCACTGTCACCACTTGTCGTGTGTCCCCCAGATAGTCTCGATGTCACGACCGAGATAATTCCAACGACAGATAAATAAATAAATAAATTTGCCGAACTAAGCGATTGATCCCGCTGAATTCTAACTCTTTCAAAGATTTGTACGCCACCGACCCTGAACGCGAACTGAAGACAGAACTCGCAAACTCGGAAGTGTAATTTGAAAATTAATGATTACCCTGTGTATTGATCAACCTCGCTCGAACATTATGTGTACATGTGAGATCGAAGAAGATGAAAAGGCATGAATAACAATAAAAAAATTTGACGTAGAAAATAATGTACTGGTCGCTACAACCTCCGGCCAGCCTTTTTTTAAGTCCTTATCTCATTGCTTGGATCCTCAATTTCCTTAGCAATTGGCTGAATTGGAAGGAAAGCTGGAGCACCCGAACCAGTGTGGGTTTTGAAAATAATGTAGAGTTGGCAGGAATTACAGTGGCAGACAACACTCCGACCCTTTAAAACACGTAGCGAGGAAGACTGCATTCTAGGCCGTTATGTCGCACCGCTAGGTTTGGGCTGTGACTCCCCATTGTCATAGTTTTCCACCTGCCGGGCGATTTCGGCGATTTCAGCGATTCGTACACGGGTTTGAGGCTGGGAGGTCAATCTGCCCGGATCCAGTCAGTTTGTTCTTCTCGATGTCCGGCGGTTT
>QNGE01008048.1:0-13916 GCA_008508345.1 Paragonimus westermani
TGAACACATGATTCATTATCTCCATAAGGTCAGTCAAATCATCGCTCGTAACATTAGGCGGTCTGCAGATGCACCCTACAAGCAGCTCGCGAGAACCAGTAGAGACCATTAAACACAACGAGTCCTCGAGTTCATGGAGTATAGACTCATCCAGTGTGCTTGCGGAAATTTGCGCTTTTAGGTAAACGATGCATCCAACTCTTTGTCCTGTGAGACGATCCCTACAAAAACATGAGATATCCTACGATGCTCATCTGACTGTCTGGGGGTGTCAGGAGAGCACCACATCTCAGTTACGAGAATGATAGGGGAATTAGATAGAAAAACAAAGGGTTTGAAAATGTGCATCTTACTAGCCAACGATCTTTCGTTCATTAGTAATAAACTTACGAAATTCTTTTTGTCAGAGACAGCATACAAACTGTTAAAGAACTTCATGGGAGATGGAGCAGTGGATTGCAAAGTACCAAATGGAAGGGCCTGATCTGAAGAATGCACCGACTCTCTGTTCATATTCGAGTGGATGTCGTAAGTTTGGCTTCATGGTAGGAATGCATTGAAAAAGGACTGGTTTGGCATACATTTGTGTTGTTGTCATAATTAGGCGATGAAGTGCTTGCTGGGGTATACATATTGGGAACTTGGATTCTAGTAGCACCTATATTTTGGGTAGGAAATTGAGTTACTACGGCGCTATCGGATAATGGATGGTATCCGTGACCCCTAGTATAGTAGTAGGTTGACCTGAAAGCAGTGGGAGACAAATTGTGCGGTTTTACATGCGTAGCGTTGTTTCTTAGAATGTGGTTTTCAAAACCAGATTCAAGACGCTTGTAAAGTTCTTTCGGTTTACTCTTATATTGCAAATCCGGAATACTGTGCTCTGGGAAATACCTTACAGGTCTTACTGTTGACTTAGAACACTGTTCATGTGTTTTGGACTTGCCGTTGGTATTTCCGTCTACTCCATATAACGGAGAGAAAGTCCCCTGATTAAATGTGGATGGCCCTGCTCGTGCAGCCACGTTATTATCAGGGGAAGTTGAGCTGCTTATTCCAGTGTTCTGTGTAACTATGGGTGCCTTGGGTCTAGGACTTTTTCTAGTCAAGACTGCGGTTGACAGAGGGAGATGTTGAGCATTTGCGGATGTGTTTTTAGCAATGGCCGTGAGTTTTGTCGCGGAAACTTGAACGCGATTGGCGTTATCAAAGCTAGACGTGGTTTGTTCTCCAGTGTTTGCCTAAACCGGCGGCGCAACGGCGCTTCCAGCTGTAACTTGCGGGCTCGGAGAACTGGTGGAGCAGTCGAGATTCACGGTCAGATCAATGAGATTGTTGACTGTGTTATTTTCTGGGGAAATATTGGCTCGCAATATTTCCCTTTGCAGTGGCGTCTTGTCATCGAACACTTTTATGGACTTAAAATTCGTGCCACGCCTGATTTCCTCTTGTCTTCTGACAAACTCGTTCGCTACAAGATCACTTGTGAACTGTAGCAACGATGGACAGTGCTTCTGTTGTACGTTCTTGTGAAGTCTTGAACAGTATCACTCTTGTTCTTCCACTTTACAGGCTTTGAGGAAGCTCCTTTTCACCGAAAACAGAGGAATTCTGTCAGGTACGTCGAACACTACCACTTTGCTTGCACAGTGTAACCGCTTATGCAATTCTGTAGCTACGCTATCAACAAGTGTTCCGGAAGCTACGAGGTCTTTGTGACTAAAGGTGATCTGGTGGCGGATGTTACTTGAGGCATTCATAATGCACAGTAGCGGATCTGATTTGTGTAGAATTTCGGCAAGCTCCTCGTTTCTATTATGTAGTTTCGCCATTCCAGCCCCTAATTCCATTATTTTTGGCCTGATCTACGAATACATTGTTAATGGAAACTGAATATGGTTAAGCGTAGTTCCTTTCGTGTGAAGTGCTACGATTTGCTGTTGAGACTGCCGTTTTAACAGCGGCCTCCATCTTCGCTGCAATACCAGCGGTGGGACATGTGTTGGCTGAACAATCTAACGATTTTGCACCTTTCTTCACCGTCAACATGCTCTTTTTGTGCAGGGATTAGCGCTTGACGACTGACAATTTCTGAAAATTGGCTGACTTAGGGGGCGTTCCTGTATGATAGTCAACTTTTATCGATGGGTTATGTACAAAAAGTCTCGAAGCAAGTAAATATGACAAAATACAACTAGTAGTACGTAAATTTTGGTGATCAAATGGTAAAAACTGGATACACACTAACAAGCAATAATAACGGGCCCTTTTCGAACCACGCGCACAAATTTATCAATCATGAACGTAAAATGATTGGTAAGTGAGATGCACGTTTTCAGATCTGTCCCCTCCTCGTCTACTGTCTACACCACCCCCGTGACTGAGACGTGGTGCTTCACAGGTATTTGAGACACGCAGATAAGCATAGTAGAATATCAAATGTTGCGTAGGGATCGTCTCATCAGACGGGGTGGCGGATGCGTTACTTACCTAAAGGGAAATTTCACGCAGTAACACTTGTCGAGTCTAGTCTTCATAAAATCGAAAACTGGATGTGAATAATGGTCCGTTGGTTCTTGCGATCCACTTATATGATGCATCTAAACACCGCCGAATGCTATCAGCAACGATTTGATTGACCTTGTAGAGATAATAAACATATGTCAAATATGACTTCAGGACAAAAACTAATAGATGGTGAGTTTAACATGCCTGACATCTCCTAGACCTCACTCCGTTCTTCAATAAAGCAGATCGAACTTCTTTCATGCACCCAGCTGAATGGTTGAACCCAACGTGTCCTAAGACACACCAGACAGAAGCATACCCTGTATTTTATATTTACCGTCGGCATCTCTTCAGTAGGAGTACCCATTCTGGAACAACCTCCAGGAAATGACCATGGTGCCATCACTTGCCTGTTTGATTCTACTCTGGCTACGAACTGAATTTTTTATTGTACCGTGCGATCAAATTAGTTGATTGGAACGCATTTTTCTCTCTAAAAGGAGTCGAGAATTGGGATACCTTCCTTCGCACAGTGGACCCAAACACGGAAAACGAGGAATCTGTCGAACATCTTACTCCTTTGTTGAGATTCTGACCATCACTTATCAAGCACGTGTCGATACCTATGTACAAGGTAGAATCCTTACTGCAGGCGGGACTCACAGGCCTAAAATACTCACGTCCAGACATAGGAGAACATGTGGTTTCCCTCTGATGATGCAACTGAGCACATATGAATACGCACTGCACAGAACGCTGCCGCGTTATACAAATGAACAAAGGCTGGTTCGGTAGCGAGCAGCAATTCATGAACCTAACGCAGCTGGTTGGACTGGGATATTCCATGAGAGACTCGGCTATATATTTTACTGCTTTGAGAGACAAAACTGTTGTGGGTGACCATGTAGAGATATGTTAAATTATTATCTCATGTTTTGCTGCTTTGTTCAGCAAAAAATCCACGCTACCTACTAATACTGCTTCGAAAACGGATATTACTCTGAGCAGTGTGCCGATTGACGTTGGAGGCATCTCACAGTTTACTGAAACTGAACCCTCAATTCATCCTGGACGTGACAGTATCACTCCAGTTACTATCAAGAATGGGGTAAGAATATGCCATTTCCACTTGAATTATTCACCCTGTCACTTCCGTCCGGCATCATCCCTCCCCAGTAAAAACGTCAGTCAATATGCCTCGCTACGAAAGCAGCCCAAGGTAGGAAGAATGTTCGATGGCGTGTACTTCAGGACACATGAACGTACAACCTTCCACAGCACGGTTCTCCTAGTAAGCCAATTCAAAAATCATACGAAGGTGAAGTCTGCCTGCGAAGGGGGCGTAATCACAATTTAGACACAAGCAGCAGGATGGAAGATTGTTTGCTTGCCCCACAGATTCGGTCCAAAATATGTGACGGTACGTTAATTTCAACATTTACGAGGTTGTGTGGGTCGAATTTTCCAACGCTTCAGTGTCACGCCGGAAAATATGCCTAAGTGCATCTACAAGTGATTCCGCCATCATCCGAAATCAATTGTGTCGGAAAAGCTTTGAAATAGGTCGGGTTTCAGCGAGGGAGGACAGAGATTCCTGAATCCAGCGGACATTTGGGGGGACTTCAGCGAAGACCGTCGTCAATTGCTCAGAAACCTCCAAGAGTTGAAAATCTCGCAAGTTGTTCGGTCAAATCGGGGTTTCATGGGTCCGCTCGTCGTAGCAGCTTATCTCGAAAGAAGAATGCTCATGATTGAAAGAAGAACGCAATCTCACGTGTTAAATCGGCAGATATGGAGTGATGGCGCTTACTGTGACGAATAATGTGTGTGTAGTCTTTTCACGGAGTTTGTGCAATATTATTTTTTATTTATTTTTATATATCATACGT
The DNA here is from genome assembly GCA_008508345.1 of Paragonimus westermani. NCBI lineage: Eukaryota > Metazoa > Platyhelminthes > Trematoda > Plagiorchiida > Troglotrematidae > Paragonimus > Paragonimus westermani. The sequence continues at coordinate 4,398 of QNGE01008048.1, forward strand.
CGCTGTCAGCTGATTTGCGTGCTACGGAAATGGCCGGTGTAATAGCATGTAGTGCGCCGCCATTTCGTTTTGCCTTATATAGTCTCTTTTGCTTTTTTCCAGGTCCACAAACACGTGGGCTGGCCACGTCCTTGCAACGGGCTGATTAGGGTGACCAACGTGTGCCTGAAGTCGGCGGTCAGTGAACGTGAGGCCACGTCTGACTGATGGTAACTCCCGGACCGTGGCCGAATTGTTGGACCAAGCGAAATGTGTTGAACTCGGAAGTAAACTATGCAGCTGTGTGGCTCATGGTGCATTTAGTATGGGACTGCAGAGCAAGTTGGTCAGCGGAAGAATTTACGCAGGAGTCGAACGTCGAATACAAGACCGCCCAGAAGCGAAATTATCGAACAACAGTCGACTTGACCAGCGCTGATGTTTTATTTGTGGCCGGTATGGACACGTGGCGCGTTGGTGTCTGTTATCTGCTCGGGAGCGTGCACCTGCTGGTAAGTCTCTTGTATGCCAATCACGTATCTTGTTTCTGAATGTGAAGCTAAAGATGTTGCATTATGCCGTGTTCTGAAAGCAAAAGTTTGCGTGTGTGACTTTGAATGTCTGCTAGATTCCGGGTCCGTATGCAGCCTGCTTGATAGTGAGACATACACCACCTGTCTGTTTGATATAATAACGTGACCTGTCAGCCAAGCTCTGGCAGTGAATAGACAACCGTTACACATATTGATGTGTGTTCGTGGAACAGTGCAGATGGGGAAGTGGACGTCTACATTGATCGCGCATAACTAAGCGTGCTTTTCACATATGCGTTGGGAAATATATATTATTTATTTATTTGTTTGCTTGTCCCGAAGTTATTGTTCCATGTCATTGTTGGCAGTAACTACTTGGTAACCATGCAATGTATCCTGGCTCTACCTAACCCAGCCATACGTGTATATGGCGAACGTTTTTCGTTGAAACCTATGTACAAAACACTATCAGGCGTTGTGGAGGTGCGTAAAGGACAGCATGTAACTAAGGGGGAGGTGCACTTCGAATTCGATTGGCAGAAATTTATAAGCGGCCTTATCTCACAGTTCCCAGCACACATAACACACAGAGTACGGGAAGTGATTGAAGAGCACCAGGCGGCATTCTGGTGAGAAGGACGGCAGCCTGAACGCACTCACTTTGTGCAACACAGAATTGACACGGGGATGCAGACCCGATCCGGCAAGCGGCTCGTCGCATACTAGTCTGCGTTCAAGGCCAGGTGGGACAATTATTAACAGACACGTTAGAGAGAAGCATAATTCAGACGCCAACATCTCCGTGGGCGTCTCCGGTAGTATCAGTCAAGAAAAAGGATAGCTCCTTAAGATTGTGTTGATTATCGTCACTTAAACGCGATAACCAAAAGAGATTCGTCTCCACTAGCCCGCGTCGATTACACTATCGAAGCTGTTTCGGGTATCGGATGGTTTGGTACTCTGGATTTGGCCTCTGGTTACTGACGGGTGGAAGTGGAGTCCAGGGATTGCCTGAAAACCGCGCTTGTGGTACCTTCTGGTCTGTACGAATTTGAAACCGTGCCATTCGGATTGACGAATGCAACCGCCACCTTTTAAGGGTTAATACGACAGGTGTTCGGAGACCCAATTTCCAAGCAGTGTCTGGTTTATTTAGATGACGTGATTGTACACGGACGTACCGTTGAGGAACATTTACATAGCCTGTCCAACGTCCCTTGAAGACTAGCTCAGGCTGAACTGAAATTGAATCCAACCAAATGTTCGTTTATGCGGACTGCAGTAGAATATTTAAGAAACGTCATTTCACAATCTGGTATGAGCTGTGATCCCGAAAAGGTGCGTGAGTCGAAAGAATGGCCAATTCCTGAGTGTGTTGAGTAAATCCGTAGTTCTTTTGTGTTGGCTTTTTATTATCGGCGATTCGTTCCCCGCTTTTGTCACATAGCTAAACCTTTGACGTTTTTGACGGACAAGAGAGAGGTGTTCGAGTGATCCGAAAATTGTCAACCGTCGTTTGATTAGTTGAAAGTTGTTTCATGCGGTGCCCCCATTTTAGCCTTCCCAGACAAAAGGGCGGACGCGAAAATGTTAATCTTGGATACTGACGCTGGTGACGTTGTTATGGGGTCTGTATTGTTTCAGTTGGACAACAATGATACAGAACACGTTATTGCTTACGGAAACCAAAGTCTGAACCGGAGAGAAAGGAACTAATGAACCATAAGGAAGGAAATGTGTGCTCTAGTACATTTTATTAAACATTTTCGTCACAACTTCCTCGAAAGGCGTTACTTGGCTCGAACGGACAACTCTTCACTATAATGGCTGCAGAATTTCAAGAACCCGGAGGGGCAAGTTGCACGTTGGCAAGAGTTTTTACGTGAGTACAACTTTGAATGCAGATACATGCCTAGTCTGTGTCACCGAAATGCTGATGCAGTATCTATAAGGCCGATTCGCGACCATAGCGATTGCCTCTCATGCACAGTGTACTCCATGGCTACCACCGTCGGGCCAGAGAAGAATAATCGATGGGTAGCCAGTCAAAGCAGCGGTGCAGATCCACAGATCATGTATAAACGAATAAGAAGGGATGGGCCACGTCCGACCACCCAAGAGATGACGGGAAGTAGTTGGGAGGCGCATTGCTCGTGGTCGTTGTGGAACCACCCCTATACAGCCGATGGTGTTCTGTATTATCGATATGGTCCGACATAGGAAAGCCAAATTGTGGTCCCAGAATCGGTGGTTCGTATGGTTTTATAGGAAACCCATGAGAAGTTGGGACGCGCGGGCCCACAGCAAATTCGAAGAAGCTGCGAGACGGCGTTTCTGGTGGCACCATTAACAAAGGGACGTCAAGCATGAGTGCAGCAGTTGTGGCCTATGTGTTTTTGTACATATATCCGATCCCTATCCGTTACATGCCTCACGGACAATAACAACGCTAGTGAGAACAAGTCACTCAGTAGAAACGCATCGTGTATTGTCACATTTACAAGCAATCGGGTCATTTTAAAGCACATGGATGAGTGAGCCGTTGGTCGTTGAAGACGCGACCAATCAGCACACTCTTAGAGCCTTGGCACGAGTGTGGGGCTCACATGCGGCGTTGACGCGTATACAACATGTGTACAAATTAAAAACCCCAAGAGACAGCGATGCGCACCGCTACAAGGCATTCTGACGGGGTATCCGAATGAGATAGTAGAAGTCGACATCGTCGGGCCACTACCGGGAACCAGCCGAGGAAATAGGTACATCCTCGTGATGATAGACCATTACACTAAATGGTATGAAGTGGTGCCAGTGCCACGAGCGGATGGCGAAACGACCGCCAAATTCATTTCCGACCACTGGATCTCCCGCTGAGGCTCCACAACTCAATTGCACCCTTACAGAGGATCAGGCTTTGAGAGCACATTGATGCATGAACTGTGTAGAATAGAGGGCATAAGGAAGGCAAGGACGACTGCCCATCATCTCCAAGGTAATTGTGCCGTTGAGCAGATCAGCCGCACCTTTAAGTCCCTCTTGAAAGTGTTTGAGTTCAAAAAACACCAGATCATTGGACGAATCCGTCTTTCAGTGTCTGCTTGCTTGTCGTACTAGCGTCCACTCTTCTACTGCACAATCACCATACTGCCTGCTAACGGGAAAAGAAATGCGGCTGCCATCCGAATTGTTTCCACAGAGGCTTCTGCCAGATAATCTGTTGACCTCAGACTACTGCGTTCAGCTACGCGGCAAACTGGCAAAAGCACATGAGTTAGCATGAGTACACCTGCGGACGGCCCAGCAGAGACAGGATTACTATGATAGACAGGCATATGAAAGCTCCTTAAAGCTCAGCGATAAAGTTTGGTTGCATGCAGAAGTCCCAGAAACTGGAATTACAAAAAATTGTTTTATGAGTCGAAGGGGCAATACGCTGTGCACGACGTCATTTCCGAATCCACCCGCACTATACGGGACGTTAACGATAATAGGTTCAAACTTCGAGTGGTACATTTCAATCATTCAAAGCTGGATACTACGGGACAAGATCGACTGATTAATTGCGATGAGTTGGAAGTAACGGAAGAATGCGGTGTTCCACCATAGGCGGCAGTCCGGAGCTCTTCGGCTAGTGTCCTCGACGGGGGCAGTAGTGTAGTAGCATGTGGTGCACCGCCATTTTGTCTTGCCGCATATACTACCTTCCGCTTCCTTCCAGGTCTTCGAACACGTGGGCTGGCCTCGTTCGTGCAACAGGCTGAGTAGGGTGACCAACCAGAACCCGAATTCGGCGGTGTAGCGACCCTATTTGCTTGCTGCTAACTGCGTTAAAGTTAAAGTTAAAGTTAACATTTATAATATTTGTCCTCTCCATATTTTGTATGCGCTTAAATGTTTGTTCAAACGAGTATGGTCACCGACCTGTCACACGCCCACTCAAACGTTCGGCTCCGGTGCCTGCTTGCTTGACGTTTCTCTGTACTAACGTTCCACCCGGCTTTTCGCTCGCTCTCGTCGATTTCGCGTGTCGACAATATATTTCTCGCCTACTCATTGCGTTGCCCGTAGCTGGCCGGTCGTAGCCCGTTTGAACTACACAGCTCTCAGTAAACGTGAGGTCACGTCTGATTGGTGAGAAGTCCCGGACCGTGTGACCTCATATATATATACCTTGTGTATGCCTTGTGGAATAATCTCTCTCAGTATCTGTTTTGTTATTGCACGTTTCCTGTTGACTCGTGACTTTTCTTTTTTGCGAGACGGACCTCGTGTGTTTCGATCTGAGAACGTTGGACATGGTGTGCGCCGTTGCTCTGACTGACTATGGTTTATGAGACCAGAGTAACGCATTTCGCTGTCGTGTGGTTAACGTAATTTGAGTTTTCGACTGTGTAATCTGTGTGCATGACCTACTGAGACGCTGGCTCGTTCTGTTCGGTTTTCGCTGCCATTCCAGATTCTCGTTGTGCTTTCGTTTTCCAGATAGGAGCTGCACCTCAGCGTTCCAATCCGTCGCGCATTACACTAGGTATAAAAGCCTGGTGGATAGCCGGTTTCCATTCAGCTCCGAAAAAGCAGTTCGCACGACATACTAACGTAATATGCAGGCCAGCCGACTCTACTCTGGATGCCCGTGACTTCGCGGACCAACCTTCGGGCAACGTGGACGCACCAGGGGACAACGCTCTTTCGAAGTGGCGGTTCGAACAACAGTTCTGAAAAGAGAAACAATACGAACAAACATGAGCCGGAGGCCCAGTAAGCCATGCACACGACTTACACAAACGTAAGCTAAAACGGCACCGACAACACAGCAGCACGCCCGTCACACAACTCGAATTCAATTCGTGCGCGCTTGCTGGTTACGGTTGCGCACCACACTAATACGCTGAGTGAGCTTGAAGCCGAATGTTCTCATTGGTTGCCGAAGTTGTTTATCTTGTAACGCGCAACCCAAACCAACGAGCGCGCACGAATTAAATTCGAGTTGTGTGACGGGCGTGCTGCTGTGTTGTCGGTGCCTTTTCAGCTTACGTTTGTGTAAGTCATGTGCATGGCTTACTTGGCCTCCGGCTCATGTTTGTTCGTATTGTTTCTTTTTTCAGAACTGTTGTTCGAACCGCTACTTCGAAAGAGCGTTGTCCCCTGTTGCGCCCACGTTGCCCGACGGTTGGTCCGCGAAGACGGCTGGACTGCATGTTACAATCTGTTTCCGGCGTATGTGTTGTGTATGTTTGGTATTGCTTAGTGTGTGTGTGTACCGTATGTATAGGAAATCCCCCGACCTTTTCTTCTACCTTGGCGTGGTGACCTGGCTTGCGTGCTGTTTCGATTCGGTGGGCTGTGCTGACCAGAACTTTGGTCCATGCAGGTTCAACCTTGCCAGATTGGCCAAAGGGGAGCAGCCAGAATAAAAACCAGATATGTGCGTTAGTTGTGACTTCGTTGGGCTAAGTGCTTGTTTTTGACTGAACTGACTGTATGTCTGTCCGCTAGGATCGTGTGTACAGTGTTGCTGTTCGTGTGAGCGAGTGTTGGATTTGTTTTGATATGGCTGTCGATCCTCTCCTCGGTGGTTGATGCTGACGCGTCTGCCAGTGTGTGTGAGTCACTTGTTGTCTTGCGGTTTGGGCTTTTTAGTCAAAGGCTTCGGTCGGAGACGGCCCTAATTGCTCTCCTGCACAGGTCTGCGCATCCTAGCAGTATCCAAAGATCATGCATACAATGATATTACAAAATGAACTGCATCGGTCGTCGCGCAGGATAAATTTGGTCGCCCTATCTGCTGCACATGGCAGGTTAGATAGGCAAAAACATGCTACTGCCAGACACTCACCATAATAATTCCCCTCAACCACGAGCCTTCGAGCGAATAATGCTTAATTAGGTTTCAGTGCCCAGAAGACCAAATTGAGACAGGCCCGGGGACGCAAGACGCTTACGATTGGGACGTGGAAAGTGCGCAAGCTGCTGCATCGATGCAGCGCCATAGAAAGATTGGAACGACGTACCGCCCTGATCGCGATGGAACTGCGCTGATATGGAATCCACCTAGCAGCCTTGAGTGACACATGGCTTGCAGACCAAGGTAAGTTGCTGGAAGCAGGTGCTGGGTACACGCTCTACTGGATAGGTTACCCGGTGGACAGTGTTCGAGAGCATGGTGTCTGTTTCGCAGTCGTTGATCGCATCAATGCTTTGATGATAGGAGAACCGCACCGCATCAGCCATCGAATGCTGTCGATGCGCCCGCGACTCGGTCGAGGTAAGTGTGCTACATTTATTAGTGTTTATGGTCCAACTATGTGTCACACTGATTATACAAATGACCAGTTCTATGATCAGTTGTACGCCACAATCCGGTCGGCGCCGGTGAGTGACCGACTGTTTGTTCTGGGCGACTTGAACGCTCGAGTTGGGTACGACCCGTTAGCTTGGCTGTGAGTCCTCGGACCCTACGGCATTGATTTAGTCAACGAGAACGGTGATCGTCTGCTGCACCTGTGTGCTACCCACAAGCTGGTTATCACGAACACTTGATTCCAGATGGATGCGAGCGACATCACTACGTGGACTCGTCCACGAAACGGATACCACCATCTGTTTGACTACGTGATTGTGCGGCAGCACGACATTCGTAGAGTGCGCATCACGCGGGTGATGCGCGGCGCTAAATGTAGCGCGGATCATAGGCTGATCAAGACCAAATTGTTTATTCATGCGTGTAAGCCTGTTTATCTTATATCTTCTGGACAACGGCGGAAGTTGGATAACAGACGGCTGGAGAACTGGGAGACGAAGACTGACATCCAATGGTCAGTCGTCGCCCGTCTTCAAAACGCTCCTGTATCCACTACCGCCGGGGGGGCTGTGGCAACATGTGAAGAAACAGATTACGGCAGCAGCCACCGGCACGATCGGTGTGGAGCGCAAGAAACGCCCGGATCCGTTTGATGAAAACAACATGGCTATCTGCAAGTTGGTACGAGAGAAGAATGCCGCGTTCGCCACATCCAAAATGGACGAGGCCGAGGGAGCGAAATAGGCGAAGTTCCGGAATATCCGCCGTCAACTGGTCGAGCGTGTTCGCAGAATTAACGACAACTGGTGGAGGAAGCATTGCGAGCGCATGCAGGGTTTCGCAGATCGTTGGCAATACAATGAGCTCTGCAATTCGCTTAAGGCGATCTTCGGTCCATCTATCCAGTCTACTAAAGCACTGGCAGATGTGGACACTGGCTATTCTTGCAGCCAGCCGGAGGATATCATTAAATTTGACGCAGACACTTCTGCAGCCCGCTGAACTGCCCTACTACAATTGATTGGGTGGCTGTGAACAGCCTGCCGCAACAAGACGTCAACTCTTTGCTTGCTCTCGCCCCAGATTTGCTGGAGTTGCAGAGGGTAATCGGTAAACTGCGCAACGGGCAAGCTGCAGACGAGGACGGGCTGCCAGGTGAGATCTTGAAAATTGGCAGCCCGACGTTGGAACGCACATAACTACATCTGGTTCACTACATCTGAGAACACGAGGTGTTGCCGACAGACTTTAATCATAGCGTGAAGATGGCCACAAAGCTGTGGGTTTACCGTTCAATGTTGCTGCTTTTACTGCTGTATGGCAGTGAGACGTAGACATTGTACCAGCGGAACGTGGGCTATCTGAGCCGCTCCCATGTGCAGTGTCTGAGGCGCATATTGGGGTATTCGGTGGTCGGACATGATTCTGAACACTGAGGTGCTGCGGCGAGCAGGCATGGACGGGATGGAAGCCACGTTGATGCTGAACCAGCTCCGTTGGCTCGGTCACGTCCGTCGGATAGGCGATGACCGCATCCCAACGCACTTACTGTACGGTCAGAAGCGGAGGTACCAGGATGTTGTGCAGGCAAGTCTTTCGCGTTGTAACGTTGATTTCAGATGTTGGGAAGATTTGGCGTTGAACCAGACGGCCTGAAATAATACGGTCCGGGCGGGCGTCCGAAAGTTCGACAATCAGCTATTGCGCGGTCGCGAGCGGACGAGTGTGGTACGCAAATGAACCATCGGCGCCATAAGTCGCCGTAACGTGACTATGGCGTTGCGATGTGTGCATCCGCGAATGCGCTGGCCGTTTTGGGTTAGTAGGTCACCAACTGACTCATAAAAACAGAACAAAATCGAAGAAAATTCCCGAGAGAAATGGATGCATTTATTTTGATAACTCGAATGGTCGCCATCCTTCTGGAAGTTTCGAGTTCAGTAGAAAATCTCTCCGAAGATAAGCAGCTGCTACCTCGACGTGTATTTGCCGTCGGCGATTTAGTTTACGCATGAGAAAACCGGCCATGTCACTTTCACTGGATAGCAGCGTCGGTCAACCATCGGAGCGGATCAGTCCTCTACGACTTCAACGTCGGAGGCGACATATATGTGCGCCACGCTAACCAACTTCGCTCACGTTGTTCCACAAACGCTGGGCTGGTAGAGAACCAAATGCCACTGGGCTTACGTCTTGACACTTTCGAGATCAAGCGCCCAACACAGCAAGTTCCCGCGACTGTTACCCCAGCAACCTCGACGCTGAGACCGAAAAGAGAGCTGGCGATGGACGGACCGAAAACACAAGCGCACTTGTCCACTACAGCTTGACCCACGAAAACGACGGTTCCAATAAGTCCAAACAGGAGAGATGTTGGGAAAGGCACTTTTCCCCCAAAAACCTCGTTATATGTCTCAAGGGAAATACATGCTTCTATTTTGATAACCCGAATGCCCGCCATCATTCTGGAAGATTCCAGTTCGCCCGCTTGCTTCTGATTGGCCCGTTCAGTGTCTCAGGACCAAGGCCACCGGATATCTATAAATACAGCCGTTTTGAGCCACTGTTTTGCCTACTAGCTAAGCAGCAAATAAAGCTCGTTTGAAGGCCGTCTCTGTCGTTTCTTGTTGGGAGGAGTCTAAGTTGCGAGAATTGGGTCCGAGTAATTGCGTTCCGCATATTCGTATCGTTTGCGATATCGTTGCG
>QNGE01008049.1:0-19237 GCA_008508345.1 Paragonimus westermani
CTGTGAATCTTTTTCCACGTGGCGGCTGCACACACCGAAAGTACTAACGTTACAACAAATCAATCGTAGAACAGTGTTGAGATTTATTCATGTTGCACATTTTAGGTGCATTGTACGTGGAGTTATTATTCAGCCTGCCCAATACGACTCGCTGAGTGATTCGGGACTGAAGTTGTGAACGCGAAGTAGTGATTTAAGGCTCCCCTCGTCAATGGATGAGGTGTTACTAAGCTCCGTCTTCTTTGCGGTTATAAAATCTGTCGCTGACTGCAGGCAACTCACAATACACTCTTAAACGTTTCTTCATACCTATACAATGACATCTCACCGTCGTTTATTCCCAACGTCACGCGGTAGCATGACAAGTAGGCTCTTTTTTAACCATGAAAGCAAAACAAATCGAAATATGTTTTTAAACGCATCTGAGTTGAATATACTACTATCACATTGGAAAATATTTGAAGCCGTTCCATAAAGTCCCTTTTGTGAGTTTTACCATAACAACCAACCAGTGATGAAAAAGATATTCTCCACGATATTTTCAATTCACTCTTCCTATATTTGCAAGATTCTGGTAGGACTAAATCCCATTTGCTTCGATACTTTGACGAATCCCTTGTGCAACTGATATTTCTAAGTTTTAGCACAAAATGATCTCAGGTGTCGTGTTTTTCATTAGTCTTTCAACACATGTGAAAACAGTTGGTGAATTCCAAGCAAAAAACAACTGATTCGGTTAGCTACTGTCTTTAAATATCATTAGAAAGCTTATGTGAAACGAATTACACTAAGCAGACCGACAGAATATTCGTTACATAGTAACTAATGCAACTCTGCAGTTGAGATACTAAATTAAGATTTGGAAATAGGGGAGCGATACTTCCAGACTCTAACATTATAGTCTGTCCTAGAAATAAAACCACAGTCCTGTAAGCCACATTATCTTGCTCACATAATTAGATAGTTGGACCACAAGTGGCGTGACTGTGGCGGCTGAAATTCCGCTTGATAATATCAGAGTAATTGTGATATGATGTGCATCGATGAGGTGTCTTGGTCAAACACAAAATTGGCACCTAATTGAAGCTAGAAGAATGATACAATTTGATTAGACAACCGTTTCTTCGAGCTCTGAATTTGGAGTTTGACGAGCGCTGGTGATCGAATTGAGTTTCTATCGCTCACTGCAGACTTACTCATTCAGACTGGCAGATGTTTCACGAATCCTTCCGAAAAATTCAAAAGTTTAATCAAGCAGCATTTATTAGTGTTTTGTGAAACTACTGGAAGATTTTGTATTCAAAACTTGAATCAGTCATATTTGCTTGCCATATCCGCATTCAATGGTAACTTCGTCGTCAGTAAACAGCCATCTTGTTTCGAACCACTCCGACAACCATCTGATTGAGCACGGTGTATGCCAACGTAATGTACCAACCTAAACGTATTTCGATGGTTCAAAGTAATCCATCGATTATGTGATATTAATCCGAGCTGGAAAAAAATGGGTTAACATTTAATCATATACATGAGTACTAACATGCTAGATTCTTGGCGGATTTTTAATCAAGTTTGATGTTCTGTTTCTTAGTCAGGTGTATGCTGAAGTAACTGAAGTTTGCTGGGCTGGGTTGTAGAAATTTGGTCCCAAGTTTGCCTCCATTTTGCATCCTGTTGAGTACCGTGAGGAGTTTCCATCTGCGTATACAGATGAGATATCTGCTTTTTCGTTTTTCCTTCTTGAGGAATATCTCTCCGTGCCTACTGAGATTGTCTAGCTCACTTCTCGCTGAACGATGACCGCTCTCTTCTGAAGTCTATTGCCGAAGGATAGGTTGAATGTTTAGCCATTTTGCAATAAAGTTGGACAGGCATTTTTGCTGTTAATTTGGTTGTAAGCATCTCCATAAATTTCGAACAATTCATCTAATTTTATGACGTTTTTGGAACTTAAAAGATAATCCTACCGACCCCACGTTTAAACCAGCGTCAAAGAAACGGTCGGCTTAGCGTTACTTACCGGATTATTTTAAATCGTTAGGAACAATTCAGAAAAACCGGCCTTGTGAGATCGTTTGACGGGAGATTAAATGAAATTGGTATGTTCAATTCTTTTATCTTGGAAAAATCGTAAACAAATACCGCTATCATTTTTGATGGATTTTCCCCGTTATCAATAACAACTAATCTTGAACAATCAAACATTTGCCTTGCAAATCACTCTCCTCAGGGAAAACACCTCGTGTCAACTCGCCTCCACGCTTCTACGCCGGATGTGTCGTAGAGCAGTTGAACTTATAACCAACCAATTCACAACTCCCCCGTATTTACCGGCAAATATGTGACCGTTAAAGACATTGTTCAACTTCGAAAACAACCGCAATAACAAATAGATTTTAAGGCAATGATTTTCCGAAATGAACTAAAAGGAATTCAGCAATGCAGCTTAAGATGTTTTCTGCACAGACATTTTGTTCGACTGTTGTTTGTTGATACGACAAAGCGTATGCGCCGAATATATAACAAGCAAGTAATGTAACGATGACGAATGATGAAGACATAATGGACAAATTCAAAATCGTGAAGATTAGAAAACAGGTTTTAAGACTACACAACATGAAGTAACTGTGGTAAACTATATTGAGTTCAACTGGATATGGTTGATTATTCGATCGTTAAACGCAGAGATCTACAAGTGTTTTTGAAGGTGATTAGAAAACACGACCATTCCAGAGGGAAATTGAAGCAAAAATACAGAAATATGCATAAGTTCTGTGCCTTCAGCGATGTCAACTCAGGAGGCAGACAGTCGTTTCCAAAAGTGTTCAGTGATGCAATCTCCGTTTGCACCGATATATGGCCAGCATATTTACACCTATAATTACGGATGAAGTAGTTTGTTACATTCGGTTTGCTGATCACCGAAACATTCCCAGTGAAGTCGGTAACCGCATGAGTTCTTCAGTTAGCACCAACTTCAGGAGTTTGCATCCACGCCTACTTGATTAGAGCGAAGCGATGTTTCCTTTAGATGGTACACAGGCAGAATTCTTGTCTGATTTAGTCACCACAACTGGTCAAAGGTCGATTAAACTAGTGTTTCTTACCATAAAACAAATTGGGTAGTCTTGCTTATCAATGCATCGTGATGCATCTGTTCAACGCTCCCGACTTAGTCATACGTGCCAGTTGTACGTGTTCTTCACAATGAAGTGTATAGAAGACAACGTCGGTAGGAGAATGAAACAAGTGTTGCAAATTGTAAATATTGCTGGGATTAGGCTTTCGTGTGCCGTTAGTCTATAGGAGTGAACCAGTTTCATTTCTGAGCAACCCAACATCAAAGAAGGTTACTTTACAGTTAGCACCGATTTCTACCATGAACCTATCAAACATATGAAGTACTCTCAGCTGATCAAACAGACGCTTTACCCAAACACCTGAAATGAATTTGGCGAAAATGTGGTTAACATATCAATTACAAAATTTTCTCTTGAATTGCAGTTTCAGCCAGTTGCTCAAGAGAGCTCCACACGCCATCATCTAGTACAGGTTTTAGTGGACTATCCACTGTAACTGAACCAACGTGTCTGCTTAACACCGTTAGAAAAAAAACTGTGTTAGACGGACACAAATGAAGTCAGTTATGTAACCCGTCACGATGTAGCCTTAATTACAGTCTCAGAGAGTATGCAATTAAACGCGACGTCTGTCAGCTCAGTACTTTCAACAGCTGTAAACAGAAAGTGTACCTTGAAAAGAGCCATTATTTTGTATTTTACTGTGAGATTCGGAGTCATGACAACACATCGAAATTTGTTTTTCGAAGACCTGGTTTGCTACAAGGTGAGTAGTCTATTATTGGTAGACAAGAATGACTCCAGAAATGTTAATACAACGCCGATACTTGCTGACGTCTTCAATTTATCTCCAACGTTTAGGTACATATGCTGACTAACGCCAGAGATAGCCGGGCGTACGGCTTCGGACATCTAATCATTAACTGTTCTGCGTGTAACTCGCCAGCCTGAGTGGTACTTCTGCATCACATCGGTTGAGTTATGCCACATTTGCGTCAGTATTTTGCAACCGACTTGGAGCAATACAAAATGAGCACGCAGAGACAGGTTCTTCTGAACAGTAGAAGGGGTTTTTCGTTTTCAAATATTCGTTTCAGAACTAACGGTTAAAAAAATAAACTAGTAGGTGATTAGAAGGAAATAAAACTCTTCCGGAAACCAACGACCATCACATCTCAGTGAAGCAAAATTTCTGCACATAAACAGTTTGTAATTTGTGGAAGTGGGCCATATGGAGGATTAAGAAACTTGTGACGCAAGTTGACTATCACATACTCGTCGATTGAGTAGACGCTGAATAACATCTTCCAATATAACGAAACTTGTCTAGATTGCAACTTGTTCATTCCATAGCAGGGTTTCAGTGAGTAGCTCAGTATATTCTTGGCTTGGTCTATTCTGAGGTGACCTACAAAGTTGCATTATGGTGTCCAGCCGGTTTCATTAATAAAAGATGAGTTTTGTTCAAGTTATATATGATGAGCTGAACACTAGTCTGATTTAATCACTCTCTGAATGTCCCATTTCCGCAGCCAATATATCCTTCAGTAGCCTGTTTATGAGTATCTTTAGCAAGCCCTGATAATTTTTGGCATTCGGCTACATAAGTAAGTGGAATAGGGAACCAGTGGTACCGAGAATGACTTCAGGGTGCAAAGTTGTAGGCGTTTATCCCAAAATTTCTAGTGTTTTTCACTTTTGGTTATGGCAGTTCAATTTGTAGACTTTCAAACTGTCGGTCCCTGAAGTTTGTAGTCTTTAGTGGTGTGTCGACAGAGCTACTCCAGTTAACGTGTTACTGGTCAACAACATGTTGTTGCCTGATATGCGTAAATTTCACATTGCTTGTAGTTTGAACCTGAAGTTTGTTTCTGACGGATCTTGGTTTATACAGGTTTAGCTGTTTTGTATAGCCCGTATTCACCGTCGGAATCTAGGCAGGTTTTATTGTGCTCGGCGTACGGGAACATCCGTGGCTAGAGAACTCAAAATGAATAACGTAGTGCACAACAGTGGAACGCTACTCATCCCGTTTCAAGAAAGGGGGAGGTCAAAACATATTATCATTGAAGATAGTCTTCTCGCAGTGAAAAGCACTGCACCCAACCGTGTATCTTTTAATGGACAATAGTAATTCACACAGGTAAGTGAAATGGCATTCAGGCAGATCTTGATCAACTCTACAGAACAGCATTTTTAAAAGAAAGCGTGCACAATAGTGGGGACAAGAACACAGCAGGACCTGACATACGAACAAACACAGATTCCCGATCAGCTCACGTTGAAAGGACTGATGCATCAAACTGGTCGCTATGCTTTCAGGAGACATTAGGTTGGTGTGTAGTCAACAGAAAGTAGGTCGATTTGCTAAACAAACAGGTTCACTATAATCAGATTGTACAGCAAGTGATCTAAGGTGGATCCCGGCCACATTCCGCTGTTCAGTGACAAGCATCTAATAAACAGTCCATTCACAGTGACAATGGGCGGAATTTGGATAACAGACTTCCACATTCTTCAACACAACAAGCAGACAAACGTGACAGGATGCCAACAGTAGTTTACTACTGCACTCTAACTGCCAATATGTAAGACCAGCAAACACCTATATATAAGACATGGCAAAAAGAACAATTAATCTGTTAGCTTGTAAATAAAATCATGGTTGGTGTCATGACAATCGAACTGACTGTAATATCACCTTCTACACGCGTAGAACTGGATGATGCTATTTGAGAAGAATAGCTTCCATCATTTTGATTTATTACGGGTTCCGAGTACGTAACAGCACGGTGGAAACGTTATTAGTTCAAACAAGCGATGTGCGTTTATCAGAGTTGGCTGTTGTGAACGCTGGCATGTGATCATGTTCGTAGGCTACAATCAAGTAAGACAACTTTAACAGAGTATTATTGGTTAAATTTTCGCCCATCTGTCATTTGCAGTGAAGGTCTACAAGTTTCTTCAACTAACCACTGATCAAGAGGCTACGTTTTAGAATTTCTTTTCTCTTCATCATTATTTTACCTTGCAAGCAAACAACTGCAAGTTCACACTCATTTCGCATTAAAATTATTCAGATTGTTGCGTTAGCGATGCACAGCTGAACGTATTCACATATAAAAGAGAATTAATTACACCAGTGACTTGACCTAAAAATGAGTAAATGGAAGAGAAGCGTGTAGAAGAGTGTATACAACCTGGTCTTAAAGTAACTTGGCATTTATTGGAAGTGTCACGGAGACTAGAAACGTTTGGTATCCGCAAACAAATAAACCGGTTTATTATGCATTACGGAGAGCTTAGTGAAGCTATACTTTACGAGTAGCAAACCCTCTGATCATCGGGTTGTCCATCGACAGACTTCCGCCTACTAGTCAAAGATGAACGCCCAACGAACCATATCCAGACTTTGAGACATTAAATGACCAGACAACAGTATTCATACCGTTTATTTTCAGCTAACCCCTGTTCACAGTGAAGTATACTACGCAACACTGCAACCATTTGGAACCATTAGCTCGACTGACTCGTTCGTGACACGTCACTAAGGGAATGTTGACCAGGACCGTTTCGGTGTATGTTTACGACACAGTTATATTTCAGGTGCTTCGTTTGAATTCAAGATCTATAGAATTCCCAGGCCAACACAGAGATTGGAACAAACAGCAGAGATACGCCTGATTCAGACACAGGCATACTGATCCGTAAATCCATGAACTGAATTAATTGCTTATCGGCAAACTCAATTTACGAATAGAGTCCAAAACACGCAAAAGACTTGTGAAACGTCGTAATGCCGTTGTGGTAGGTGGTGGATGAATAATGCAACGATGGCTATCCGAAAACATTCACACCGACGGTTCCCCGTAGCACTGATAGCACAAACAAACTGATATCGTCGAAAAGATCGTATGCCTCCCAACGTAAAAGAAACGAACTCATGGAATGAGGTGGCGAGTGAATAAAATATCACATGACAAGCTTAATGGTTTATTTCTATCCAAAGACAACTCATGGTCGTGGTGTTGTTGACTGGAGTTTATAGGATATTTAATTCACCTTCCCTCGAAGCTACTAGACAACCGAAAATACTCACAAACAATTGCGATTTAACGGCTGCATGTCAGAATTCAGTGGTGAGGTCAGTGGCGTAGCCGTTAGTACGGCTGTTCCTAGAAACCATGACCAGAGTTTGGATACTGAGCAAGCTCTAACGACAGCACAACTTGGGCTGACTGAAATTTTTCCGTGGGACTGCGTCGGCTGTGGTCTATAGTGAATAAAGTTTGGTTCATGTTAACAGGAAACTCTCTATTGCTCATCAGTGACATCAGAAGGTGTCGCAAGATAAGTATGCATTTTGTTTCTTTCTTTGTTCCATTCGTTTTTTTTCTGCCACTCCTACGATAAACTAGGGTGACCATATGCTTAATAAAGGAAAGGTAGGTGACGTTCATGGAGACCTACTACATTTAGCATATGCTGTCCATCCCGAATAGCTGTTAGGATGCGTGCTTCGAAAGTAAACTTTTCAGTAGCATTCAAACATAGGTTTTTAGGCAACAGCTAGGCAAATTCCACTTTTCGAAGCTCCAATTAGCACGACGTACAACAGTAGGATAACGAACATCAAGACTGTCACAGACTGAGAAGCATCTCAGCATTTCGCGCTTCTATGAATTTTACTGGTTGTGGTTTGGCCGAAAATATTACTAGGCCCAAGATATTTATTTTCATAACAGCGCGGCTCATTGAGTTCTGCGGTAACAGCATACATTGTCAGGTTTTCTCACGTCTGACCTCTGAAATTCTAAGTAGTTTTCTAAACTAACAAAACATGTAAGTTTGCAGTAAACGTAAATTAACATGGCAAGTATAGTTTTTGTTACAAAATTTCCACAAAGTACGTTGGAATTCACTGTTTACAAGTCACCTTAATCTCAAACCGATTCCTTTCCCAAATTGTTGCTGCTGTACAGTTTGACATAGGTACATTCTTTTCATACTCCAGAACGCCATCCCAAACTACGGAAGATCTCAGAGATAGTAATTAAAAGTCGGCCTTCTTGAGTGACTCAGCTGTCTTCTTCGTAATTACGCTTGATTCATTTTCGTATTTCTCCCATTTCACGCAGAGGGAGCTACACTTCTGTTCTCAATAAGCGAACCTCCAGTTCTTTCTCTACCAGTCACACTAACACCATATCAAAGCACCAAAAAAACAGTTTCGCAACCATCATTGCTGTTCGTTCATAGAAGTCTTGGGTTCCGAAACAAACTTAAATGATTACTGAGATTCTATGGTCTTAAGACTAAGAAAATAGGCGAATTGCAAACTGATAAAGCTCTGTACTGTACGGTTTTCACGTACACGTTCGTCTTCACACATGCGCACACCTGAACGAAGATGCATGGCACATCGATCAACAGAACATCGCCGCAGCCCACACAACGAGCTCGAGAGCATGTTGATGGTAGACGTTAACGGCCAATAGTGAGCAGACTTCACGCGATGCACACAAATGTGACAGAGCGCTTCATCCAGTGGGCTAGTTGAGAACGAATGAATTTACTGACGTCGCTGCTGATGCGGCGTGGCTCGTTTTACCGCTGAGATAAAGTTAGCAGAAGGCTGCCGGGGTACCATTACTGCTGTCCGGTAACTATATACACACTGCCACGACTGCCATGTGGTGGGAAGTATCTGCTTCGCTTTTTAATTGGAAATCGGTCGAGAGCTCACTAGGACCCATAAACATAATGATTGCTTATGATGGGATAAAAGAGTTTAAGTGCCACTGAGAAGTGTCCCAGAACAGAGGCACGCTAAATCAACTTCCCAGGGATGAAGTTAGAAGAGTTCATGTACTGAGGAAAATAATTAAGCCAGTACCAGTGACTGTATGTGGTTGATTCTGGCGATACCAACTAACACTCTAGACTTGAAAATTGTCAGTACGTAGAAGAAAATGTTTAGCGGACATGTGATCTCACAATATATGTGCATTTTCTGTCTGTTAAAAACACATGCTGTGTGCAGCAATAAAACGTTTGCAAAGCTGATGATGAGGACGTACGTATTAAAAGCCACATTATCATACGCACGACTAGGCTGGGCCTATTTTAACAACTGCCTCTAAGCGTTTCTTCTTAGAATATTTCACAATACAACTTGCGTTCAGTTATTAACAATGTCATTACCTGAACTTCCTGCATATGCATTTAGGCTGTACGTTAGCAAAATCTGATTTATGTAACAAATTATCAGAAGGAGGAATTCGAGCAGCAGTATGTGTACAAAGTTCATCGGATGATTGACCATTCATTGAAAAACCTTTGCGGAGTAAACTGAAACCGATTTCCAACCATAATTTAAAAACTTGGAAGTATTACAATAAGTTTATAAAAAAAACCAATGTTCCACCTAGCATATGGTAAACTGTTTAATTGTGCAAAATTCACTGTCTTCCAGTGTTAGTCCTTTCAGTAAGCTAAGAATGATAGCCATCAATCCGTTGTGGAATTCATAAAACCAAATTGTACCTCATTCGTTATATGCCAAAACCTCCAGGACAGCTATTCACTCCATACTATTAGCTTATTGTTTGTACGCATACGGCCACCCTCTGGAACTGAGCTGATTAAGCAAGACGTGACCAAATCTGTGCATGGATAGCCTTAAGGTATTTTGTCATTGTCCATATGATTATTTTACTGCTCTACGTTAAACTGTCGTAACGTGATTCAAACTGGCTTGGCTCACCATCAAAAGAGAAATATTTCACTATGTATTCAACGTTGAAATCGAAATGCCTGTCTGCAACAAAAAAGATTCATCACCGCAACGCTCGCTTCTTGTTGTGTTCAAATGAGAGATGCCACATATGCGGTCGCACAGCCATGTGAAGCATTTCCTGTGAATCAATCAACATTGCTAACAGAATAACAATCTGGATTTCGATGCCCAAGTTGATATTCTTGAACACATTGAGCGTTAGTTTCTACCGTGTAGAAACACCGGTTCGTCGTGAAATTCAGCGAAAGTCACCAAAGATTGAGTTATTGAACCATTATTTAACTTCAGATTTTGCTAGCTACAGGTTTATACATTTCGAACTCCATGGAATGGACAGGGAACCACTGAAAGTTTGAGAGGCAGAACCGTTGAAAATTAAGCTATTTGGAAATCACGCAGGACGCAACTTGTTTCATACATTAGACCAGTCCCCTGCATGCCAAATACACTAGCATCTCATATCCTTCTCTCAAGACAGTGATCAAAGCGAGATTAATATAGGTATCGATTCACTTCATTCCGTAATTTTTCAGTGTGTTCCACCACAACCGACAGTTGCACACAAATCGGTACTACCGTATTGTACATTTCCATTTCTGATGTTATTATTCACCACGAGTGATGTTCACCTGAGTCCGAAAATTGTAGTTTCATGACCACCGTTTTAAACGTCCATCTACTCCGCATCAATTGATCAGTGCAGCCACCAAGACCTGCGTGGTCTACCATTACTGTGCTGTTCGCCGGCTGTTTTCTTGACTTATTTTAGGAAGATTTTCACATTTTGCCAGGTCCCTGAAGCATACGACATTTTACATTGACAATCGCCGTAAACAACTGGATTTCCCCACCTCTCATCAGTTGAAAACGTGCGAAACTTCTATAGCTAGCAATCTATCTGATACCCCTTATTCGTAACTATCTAAATGTATTCTTGCATCTTCTAATGAATCCCACCACAATCATCAAATTGCATGCACTCGGCCATACTCTTCTTCTGTTACATTGATGGGTTCGATTTTATCAAACAAAGATGAACCGGTAGATTTTTTCTCGGTTGGTGACGACTGTGGCCCCTCGCTAACTCTGCACTGGGATTTAGTATTCTATTTACTATTGTGTCACGCAAGCAGATTTAGTTAATTGTCCTTCATATGACTAAGTAAAATCTAAAATTTACATATTAGAGTGGATAATGGTTTCGCTAGACTCGAACTGCTCAAACAACACTTAAAATATTTCGACTAGCTTGGATTTTACTTTTGATGGAGTCAGTGACCATCTCGGTAGCCACATAAGTTGACGAGTGCAACTCGAGTTAGTGACATAACATATTAGTTTGGCCCAGGTTACTCGTAGGTCTGGGTGATGCATCATAACATCAAACTAAGCTAACTGACGGTTTGCCTGTGCGTGAAGGCGCGGATGTGGTTAGCTGGAAACTGACATCACCAAGTTTATTGTGTAGTGACTGGTTTCCACGACTTTTCTCAGTGTTTAACCAACGCACTTTCGTCTTATTGACTGGTAACATATTAGTTTAAACGTAATCCTCCGCTATGCGTTAACGTGGACGTCACTTTTTGCGTTTGTTTTCAAGTCTACTTTTACGTGGTTGATAATGAAACATAGGGATGAGTCGGTGTTGAGCACCAACCATACACACATCCTCACTCTTGCTACAGTTTACCTTGACTTCGGTCCAAGTGGCAGACTAACACAGAGAGACAAACATACACAGGAAAGTGGTAAGCACTGTCGACAAAAATTCTTGAGATAAAGCATGCAAAACCTTGCGTCAATGAGCTTTTGATTCCCTGCAACACAATAACATGTGTGGAGACTCTTAATAACAGTTGTTCGGATGAAATCGAAGTGTATAGACTGGCAGGTGATACCCGCTCCTCTTACTCAACGGAGTAGTGAAAAGAGTACTTGCCCGTGACGAGGTCATCACCCGGCAACCCTCAGATTTCTTCCAAGCGTCAGCAGCCGCAATGGACAGAGAGACAAACTTTTTCGTTGACTCGATTATCGAGCGAGAACTAGCAAGTTTTTGGAATGCATATGTGCAGACTATATCGTTGCGTACACACTCAACCCCTTTGACGCCATTTAGCTGAGGCAACCAACGGTGGTCGAGACCGACGGCGTACAGACACCATCCATCTGGAAGCAACGCTCTTGTCATGCGCATCACAAAGCTGAATGAGCATACTCACTGGAAATCCTCGCTTTAATTGACAGTCGGACAACAATGGATGTTGTAAATAACAAAGGTTTCGGCGACGATACTACGTTTCTTTGTTCTATTTATAGACATATGGTCAGCAATATTGTTGGTTGAAGAGATAGAATCAGCCAGGCAGGTAAACCCAACAACACTTTCATGGGACCCGTCGCCAACAGCAAGGATATGAACGGAATCAACCCTAGAAGGTAACATTACGCTTTGAAATTGAGCATTCTATACCACACAGAAAAGTCCTATTGGTTTAAGGGGAACAGTCATTGAGTGAATCAAGACTTTGTTGTCGAGATCGTACGTTCATTCAAATACCGTCCGCTTGCTTCCACAAACCTTTGTTGCAACATACTGCCCATGGTGGTTTATATTGTTATTTTCTACGCCCTCCACTCTGTTTGGCTTGCGAATTTTGTGGTAGATTTCTACCTTTTTTTCGTCCGCTTAACCAAATTACTTCAGTGTTGTTTCATTCCATTTACTTAACTGTGCGTGACCCGTATGTTATATATTTTTACCATACCCTATGGCTATTTTGGAATATTCCGCTGAATGCTAGACTAATTTCGTCTCCGGTTTGCTCACGTAACTCATTTGAAGCGATTCAACATGATCTGCACATCGTTTGCAGAACCAGGTGAAGCACATCTGTCGGCTAGTTTACTTTCATAAAGTGCACTACAACCGCCTGCCACCGCCAGGTTGCGCCTTTCACAGTGACACCCATCACATTGTTATATAGATTGGATGAAAGCGGATATCCGCGATGAATGACACTTGATGCACAGAAGCACACAACAGTTATCCATTTCTAAGCCGTCTGCATTTACGACGGAAACAATCCTTTCAACAAGTTGTTTTGGTTTGTTGAGACATTTCCGTGGCAGAGATGGTCAAAGACTGAGGCATCTGACTTAACAAAAAGAGGAATGTCCGAGCGTCCGTTCCGTCTAGGATCATGAAGTACAAAAACTAATCTTGACAGCATCCAGATCATTGTTTCTTTGCGCACATGCGGATGAGATAAGCGGACGTTTTTTGGTATCCGTTGAGACATGTCGGCTGAAGTACTGAGTTAGAAGACTTAAAAACAACCATCCACCAGCGTAAACTTAAACAAAATTGGCCCTGCATAAAGCTCTGTGCAATCCTCACAACTGATTGACCAGGTGATTGGATTCTATACTAGCCAGAGACCCTGCCAAATAACGTCAACCGGCGGCTTTTCTCAGGAGCATACTGAAATGACTGACAACGCTAAGATCGTAAACGTGCATTTCAGACACCGCAAGTTCAGCTCCTAGCCTAACTCAGAGTACGTTAGTACCGCTTGCTGACCTATTTATCGGAGATTACAAAATCAGACGCACCACGTTTCCCAATTGTCTTAGGTTGAAAAATAAATCCAAAGGCAGAAAAGATAGAAAATTAAAACACGTGTACTAAATCATTGGAACATTGAAAAATTTGGACGTATTCTAACCATTTGTGCTATAAACAGGACTGCCCTGAGACACTTTTTCCAGTGTCTTTGTCCCATAAATATGACCACCCAACAAAATAGCGTTTATGTCGGAGGAACCTGCCGGAGGTCACTAACGCAAAACGTAACCCACTGAGAAGTGATGAAATATCCCAGATGGTGGTTGACAGGACATCGGCGTATGATTCCCTTTATGCATTTAGTATACGTTGTTAGGTTAACTCAGGTTTCCGAGAAGTACTGCACATAGTTGCTGATACTGAAAGATACGGTGATAAGCTTTTCCAACTTTCGAGGCAATCGAGTGCTATTTGATTGACTGCGAATAAAATCCCGCTCTATCATATACAAAGATAGCAGGACTGCAACCTTAAAACAGCTCCGCTCAATAGTACTGTGCCTCAACTTCGTGTACCCTTACTTCGTCATTAGTCACACACATAACCGGTTGATTTTAGCCACCTTTTCTCTCACAGACCTCCTTCAACATTTGTCACAGTTATGCTTGAAATGGATAGAACCGTGACCTGCATGGTTTTCCGGATTAATTTTCCACGAGGGTGTGATCACCGAACAGTTAACTACTGATACTAACCGCATTGTTAAAACAGCCGCCGAGTGCTTTAGTCAGAGCTTAACAGGAAACTATATGTGGACAAATCAGCCTATCCATAAATCTAGCCCTCCGAGTGCATTTCAAAAGAGTATTAAAGCCTCATTTTGTCATTCTAACTGGTAACCCCCTAACTGTGGCTGCTCAGCTAGGTCGTAGCTAAGGACCTCCTTGAAGCAATCGTGTACTACTCGTGCTTCCTTCGAAGCGAGCTATCCAAAACTTGTGTGTTTAAAAGTTGTAACCAATTGTGGAAGTTACTCGTTTTTTAATTAGCAAAATTTATTAACTTCATTCAACAGCTAATAATCTTCATTATTAAACGATGATGAAAATCTAGCCGTCGTGCGGTATAGTCGATTCACTGTAACAGGTCAGCACTCTGAGTGATAACTTGAAGTAGTCATTTGTTTACCAGCCCCAGTCCCACCTGCTCAGCTGAGTGGTTACAGCATGAGGTTGCAGACTGGATCTACCGACAGAGTTTACAGTTCAACAAATGAAAATATTCTTAATCAGAATATAAAAAGCTGATCAGTAATGTATGAAGAAAAAAGATTACACTCCACTTTTCACAGATTGCTTGTTTGTAAGTCCGTTCTCAATGTCGCTGCACACTCTGCGTAACCAACGTAAACACAATCAATTGGTTATTCTCCGGGTTACCCGAAAGAGATAGCACTTATTCTGCTGGCTTTAGTTTGTTTTGTGTGGACAGAGGTTTTCCACTGTCCATTAGCTGTAACGCTGTTAACATAAACCGTTTCTCGAATCGTTTGTCACCGCAAATGTCCATCACAGTCGTCCGGGATAATCCTTTGCCTCGAAACAGGAAGTTTGGTTGTCGTGAAGTGAGATCGCAGTTTGCACTGACACTACACTAGATGACAACAGTCATGTAGAATTCGACGACAGTGACGAGCCAGTAATTTTCAACCAACCGAAAGTTTGTATATTTTCTCGAAAACAACCAAATCCATCATTGTATCAACTGAATGGAATGTACTCCTTTTAGTTGTTTAGGCGGTTATAATATATTGATGAATTTTCAAGTTTCGCACCTGGCACTCATCACAATATTGTTTGGTCTCCTCTTTTAAGAAAGATTAGAACCGTTTCGAAATCTGAGCACCTACTGTCCAAATGTCTGTGGACTCACAAAATTGAACTACAAGAAGCATTAGATCTTCCCTAGGGTAAATCCTCGTGCATTGGGCATTATCATACAGTGGACATTTACTGAGATTTTGACCTGTTTCGCTTGAATCTCACCGTGATTCTTTTCGCATGGCAGACGTTTAACACGCTAGATGCACGGAAGCGAAAGTATTTGTCCGTAATCATGACAGGCTTGGAACACCTGCATCAACCTCAGCGAAACAACGTGACCTATGCAAGTCCCCTTTGGGCATGCCAATTAGAATCTCAAGTGTCACTCCTGCTCGTTTTCTACCGTTCCACAGTTGGTTCACATCAAACCCACTCTGTGTTGTGTTGTTATGTTCTACAGTATTAGCTGTAGCATCCTCGTATTGCGGAGGATTACCAACTTGTGTTGCTATTACCAAGGGTTGCACACTGTTCAGTGACTTAGTATTTGGAGTTGATTTCGAGTTGAAAATTATTCATATTCAACTTCAGCTTTCATAAATAGTTGCTGACATACAGTCTGACTAGAGGTTAGCCAACAGATGATATTTAAGCCCGCTGCTTCGCAATGAAATCACTAATGATGAACACGTCCGCGTAGATGAGTCATAGGGGTAAATGTAGTGTGTGGTTTCGTTACACACCGCTGATATCACCACTCAGCAAGAAGTCACTCAAGTGAACTAGCAATCAGTTGCGTGGTTTGTCGCTTTCCGTATTTTTAGGGATAGGTTTCCATGAGTTACTGTCGCCCGTTGAAAGTCGTTTACTTCAACCGTACACTGAAAGCAAATAACTGGCAAAAATGTACAGAAATCACAAATACGGATAGTTCATCAACTCGAGCAGTGGACTGTTCGTCAAAGTTAAATGACCCTTTGAGGTGCAAATGAAGATAGAACAAACGAATACACGTCGATGTGCCTCTGACGGCATACTCAGGGATAACTATTTAGAATGCAGAAACTATAGGTTGAGTCTAAAGTTTAAAAAAATTCACGAAAATTGTCAAGCAGATAAAAGGTATCAGATAAAGGTCAAAATAACTGAGAAATGAAAACTGGACTTGCTACTAGAATATAGCAGTTTGCAAACTGGTAACCGATCAAAATAACCCAAAAATCGCAATTAACTTAAAAACTGCCTCGTAGCTCATATTTTTCATACATCTCGTTCTAACTGTTGACAAGTGAAAGCATTGAAAAATTTTTGGAAAACACCAGGACAAGATAAACCATTTTTAAAAAACACTGACAAAAGTTAATTACAAGCTCGGAGGTGACGGTGGAATTGAGCTTTCTTTGACGATGGCGGTGAGTATCGTGATCATGTTTCAGTATGAAGTCTTCTTGATAGTATCCCATCGGAAAAGTACACTACCGTTTGACATAAGTGGACTTCAGAGACGTTACTGAAACAACAGATTTCCACACTGACCGAGTGAAAGCAATTGGTTTGTTTGCAATAAGGCGAAGACAGTGCCTGACGTAGCTTGACGAGATTACCTGAGAATGTGATGGACTGCCACGACAGTTGTGCCGATCGCCAGGTTCATTAGTTAAGACGAATTAATCGAAGTACTGAGAATTCAAATATGTTTAGGTTGCCCCTAAAGACGACACGTTTGTAAAGTGACAGAAGAAACGATGGGGCAGAATGTAACAATGCCTGTGTGATCATTACCTTCAAAGGTCAACCGTTAAGTAACTCGGTAGCTGTTACAGGCCGGTGGTCTGACTTTCGGTACGAATCATCACAGATTTTTTTTCCACATGTCTTCTCATGTGATTGACCCAGAAAAGGCGATTATCGAAAGTGGTTTGATTTTAAGCAGTGGTATAAAATAGCAATATTCTGACAACTACGGCTAGGGTAGATTATCATCTTTACCATTGAAAAGGCCTTCTGACCTCATGATAGCCTGAACACAAATGTGCAGTCTATTGAGTCCAGAAGTACCCAGGCGCAACAAAGAAAGACCACCTTTACTCCTTTCAGAAACTGTCCTATTTGAGATGTACGTCACATTGTTCGGACGGCACATTAGTGGTTGTAGGATAACCTCCGCGACATGTATGGGGTTCCTTTTTGGATTCCCTAATACACAATATCAGATCTTGAGACCATGACAAAAAAGTTGAGTTCAATTTCAACAGAATTTTGCCTCTGCAAATTGTGTAAAATTATCCGGCGTTCATTGCGTAAAACATTTCCTCAAAGGTGCGTCATCCGAGGCAGACCTACCGAGTAGCATGCAATATCGAGTGACTTAATTTCGTTAGATTTGGTCTTTGGAATAAAGTGAAGTCCGTGGCTTTCAGTTGGCAAGCACATTTCAAAGCCAAACTAGGAACCAATAGTAAAAGAACCTCTCAGGACATCTTCAGTGAGGAAGCCAAAATGTTGATCAGTGTATGACACTCTTAATTTAAAAACGCGCGGAAAATGGAGGGGCGCAATTTTGAACAGTTGAAGCAAAAATGCTTCTTCGAGGACGGAAAACGGCTCTTTCAATGGCTACGTACTGTGATCCACAAATTTAATTTATTTTTCTTTGGTTAGGTGAGTAAAAACTACAATTTGGCCAAACGTAATTGTACATTAGTTTCAAAGCTGTCGTCGCACAAATCAAGCTAACCGGTATGTGGTTTATATCCGCTGTAAGTCTCGTTGCGTGTTCATTGATTTTCTTACAATACTTCCTCTAGAATTGAGGAGGGGTGGACACTATATCAATGGCACTTCAACTAAAGCTTTTCCGCTATCATGATATAACAGTCAGATTTGTGTGTGTGGTGTGTTCATCCGGAAGGCTATGCTGATCAGGTTCGATCACGTCAGTTGTGTCAAGCGAAAGCAGCCAGTCAAAAAACCAGTGATGATCACGATATCGAATGACGCTTGTTGACTGGGTATGTGCACTTATGTACTGAAACATGATCCAGTTTATGTACCGCAGAACTGTCCTTATAGTTTCAGCACCGCTGTCTTCAAGGCAAGCCTTAAGGAGGCTAAAAAAGCAGGCTTTAAACAAAGAAAATTTCGATTGTCTAACAGCTGACCGTGACACTTAGTGGAGTTCCGAATGCAGTTGAAATTCTCGGTATCATTCAAAAAACCTGACTTAGTCCGGAGTAACTTGCAACAGACAAAAACAATCTCAATCAGCCGTCAATAGCTAATTCACTACTTTCCCAAGTGGGATTACGTCCCCACTGCCAACTAAAGTAGACGTCTGAGTTAAAGCATTCAGATGAGGTCCTTCATGCCAACCTGAGACATGTCAGTGAACGTGAGTTACGACTTGTTGGTACATCGAATGCGCACAATCATTGTTACAATCCTTAACGCCATCCAAATTGTCACTGTAGTGTGTATAGATAACAACTTTTTTCCTCAAAGCATCAGTTTCTCGCAACTGCTGCCTTGAGCCCATTAAATTCGGAAGCTCTGATAGGTGAACCTTCAGATGGCGAGGTCTGAATTTACTACATATGATTCGTAGATCCGAAACTAAGGAATTCAGTACAAGTTACTCCACCTTATCAATGCCTATCAGCTCCATTGGTCAGACACTGCTACCAACTGGTCAGACTGCTAAACTGAAAGCGCTCTGTAAATCTAAACTGTGAAAAGCTGACAAGCCCTGTCCAGCCGGAGAACAAACTGGCTGATTGGTAGCTGAAACACATACCAGAGGGATATCGCGTTCCACAGCGTGCTCCCGGCGCTGAGACAACTAAAGACATATAACGAACTGGGTTTTTATTTGAACCCTTGCATCTGTCTTTCAAGTCGATTGATATTCGTCCACGAGAAGTTTAGTTGATGACTGCCCTGATCAAAATCTTGTTGGTTGGCTGGTAAA
>QNGE01008050.1:0-19230 GCA_008508345.1 Paragonimus westermani
CTAACTAACTAACTAACTAACTAACTAACTAACTAACTAATTAACTTGCTAACAACGAACTAACCAACCAAATTAGTGACTAACCAACTAACTACCTTACTAACTAACAGACCAACTAACTAATTAACCAACTAACTAACTAAGTGAGAAGACGTTCTCTCTGAATACTAGGCTACGTGATTGAAACTAAACTATAAGAGAAGTACTCTTTAATTGTTCATTCCTGGTTAACGTGATGGTATTTGCTGGCGGGTGACCGGTTGTACGCATAAGTTTGTACTTCAGTGCTTAGATCTCTTGTTGCGTAATGATTTTCACCTTTCGTGGTGCAATTACGCCGGAGTACACTAACTCTGTCAGAAATCTGCATTTAGACGTTTTCATTCGAGTTCATGTCTTTTCCAAATACAGACGACAAGTGTAGGAACCCTGCCGGTAAAAACGTTCCCAAATTCTGCCTAGTAAAGCACACCGAATAAGTTGAAACGTGCAGCGCAACTTGAAAAATGTGAGAAATATGGGCTCGTCATTCAGTGTGGTATGCTTTCACATCTGAGGTCGTTTCAATTTGACTGAGTACTTGGCCGCGCCTTCTTGTATTAGGCAAGCGAATTCTAACCGTTCTAGGATGGTGCACTCAAATCATGCATAGCCATGGTCACATTATCACCTTCCCGTTGTCTGAGTTGCTTCAAATTCTTCGATCGCATTGGGTAAGGTACCGTAGAACACGGTCTATTTTGGCATTCATAGTATGTGGCCTTTGCCAAAATTGTACACATTTGTTGCTTTGGAATTGTGACATTGGAGGCTGACAGACCACTACGTTTGTTCGAACGCGGTCAGTACAATTTCAGCAGTCCGACCGACGAGGAGAACTCATGTGCATTTACCGGGTGTATGGTTCATCGTGGGATACAGCACCTTTTTGATAAGTGATGGCCATTAATTTGGATCCAGTTAGAGTGTAAATTCGTACCTGATATGTGCTATAGTTCTTGCGACGAACTAGCAATCATTTTGTCAGTACAGCGTTGTGTTCGTTGATTTTAACTTCCAAAACAGTTTGCTTCTCAAATGCACGCATATTAACATTGTTGTTCGATCCGTTGTTGTGTAGGCATCCGATGTGGTCAGAATACTCCAGGTGATTTCAATGTTTTTTCTGCATTTAGCACATTGGACAGCAACTTGACCTAAATGTTGTTGCCCTTGTTTACTTTTCACATTGGATAATTTTTGTCCTTGGAACATTCAATGTTCCGTTTTTCAGGTTTGTTTTTGATGGATTATTATTGACATTTCCTATGAAGGATATTGTATGTTGGGACACATTTGCCTGCGTTTTGCTTATGGTTGTTCCTTTGAAACGTGCCTACTTTCAATTTTCTAAATGACATTTCCCCGTAGAATTTGGGACACTGTTTATTGCACTGCTTTATCCCACCTCATTGTTAATGTGTGGGTGTATGATCGATTGGAAACAAAACGCTTGTCATGGAGTCTCCAAGCGTCTATTTGAACCATTATGAGATAAGAAAGTTTCAGACTACGAATCGGTCACCGTTGGTGATGCGCTTTCTCGTGCATATTTCCACATAGTCATGAAACGAGTTACAGATGCACACACCACAGGTTGTTTTCTGGGTGCGGTTTAAACAAAGTTGACCGTTTCATCCCCATGGCGCGCTCGTGATCGTTGGTCTCAACACTTGATGATCAGTTTACGGTGTACATCAACCGGATAATTTTTTGTAGGCAACCAAAAATTCACAACGTTTTTCGGTTGTCATCAAATGACAGCGAATTAGGGAGGGTGCAATTGGATACTGAAATATATTTTTTGCACATCTCCAAATGGACGAATTTGTATGTTGTCTTATTTAGTACCTCGACAGTGGACTTATCGTATATTATTCAAGGTCTTACTTCCGGCAAGCGACATAGTGTTTGCGTCAATACGACGTAAGATTTGTGATTTTTCACTTCTAGAGATAAACCGGAGTATCTGTTATTCATTGTTTTGCAGTTTTGAAGTAAATCATCGCTTGTGTTGGACTCAGGATATAGCAATTGTCATTATGAGCTGTAATGTATAATTGGTGTTTCTACTTATGTTCAGTAACCACATGGTTGTAGAGGGTTAAAACTTGTCTATTTTCAAGCGGCTATCATCAAAGCGTCTACATCTTGCCCACCGTAAATCGAGTTTTGAGTGGGCTTAAGACGGTAATTGTGTCTATCCGACTGAATCCCCTTCCTTTCAATGTTGTCACAAGCAACAAACCTGAAGACTGGTTTGAGGAACCCCATACTGAGGTTTTTCTTGGAACTAATTTGACCGGCATGAGGTACGCGAATGATATTGTCTTGTTTAGTTCGTTTTCCAGAGACGTGCAGACAATGCCGAACGCGGTGAATACTCGGACTGGTATGTATAGAATGCTCTCTTACGAGCTTCAAGTTGCAGAAGGCTGCTTCAGGACTGCGACACTCCCACTATCACGCCGTGTGTTGTTAGCAGTCCGTTTGTGTCTGCTGACCGTTCCATGTACCTGGGTGACGCCATCCAGTCAGCTTGTTTTGTTGTTGGCGGGATGTCAACGAGGATATCGAGGCCGAAGTACACATTGGTCCTGCATTTTCTACTGACTAGTGTGTTTTTGTTGACTGCCTGGTTGGTGCTTCTGGGATTGCTCAGGTCACTTGTTATAAACGCCGTCTGAGATGGGACCGTGTTGCTATCGATAAGATGCCCACATCTGCGTTGTTTTTTTGCTAGGCTTTATGTTATCCACTTTTTTCCTGTTTGCCAACTGTCTGTCTCAATTATTTGACGTCACTGTTAGGATGCTCAGTGGTCCGAACTGTCTGATTAATCTCATGACCGCTATGATTGATACAATCAAATGGCTAAATGTGTTTGAACTGATTGCTGGGAGTGCTCCGTTCCTTTGCGTATTACGCTGTGTACTTTACCTGATGGATCTGATGTCCCGTAGTCCGGCTAGTCTGACTGTTAGACGGTCTTTTGTTCGCGAAAAGAATGAGCAAAGTTGATGAAACATTCTCCAGTTCCATATCACATTTGCATTTTTCTTTATTCTACGGAACTCTAAGAGTCGTAACATGTTCACTAGAAGTGGTGTTAATTTACTGTGTAAATGTTCATGAAGAATGGAAAATTATTTGTAAGTAGTGGGTGATTTCGGTTACCATACGTTGCCAGTAGCTCGTTTATTTTGTGTTCCCCCAGGCTTTTCAGTCAGTTTCGTCGGCCAAGAGACACTCACGTGGAATTCCCCTTTTTTCAGGCTCATCAGTATTATGTATCCTTTCCATGGTGAGGAGTTGAACTGTAGCCATGTTTCCAAAGGACAACCGTGTTAACCGCTATGACTTTGACTTCGTATTAGTCACAACTGAATTACCATACCCGAACATTCAACCGCTTCCGCTATTGAGGCGTGACTAAAATCCTAATTCCGCCTTGGTGAGAATGTACAATATTAACGAGCTTTGGCAAGAGCAAAACTCGAGTATAGTACTTCATTTTGTGAGGGCTGGCTGGAAAGCCCGCGGGTATGCAGAATCTTCCATCTGCACTGATTGGCCTTCAACCTACCCTGTCATCCTCTCACTTATATTTGTAACTCTGAGGCACTCTTCACAATCTTTACGTAGTTGTTTGTTAGCCATCCATAAAGACCATCTCTGAAAACACTGCTGTCGTTATAGTTACTGTGGATATTTTCTATGTCTAGTTGAGACGATGGTTTGTCTTTCTATGTTGTCAGCGTAAAATAAGTTCACTTTTGTTGGGCAAAAAATTGGTTGAAATGTGAAACTTTTTCGGATTAGTTAATGTGATTGGCTCACCTAATCACATATGTAGTTGAAACATTCCCCTATGTACACCGTTTTACCAATACGCAATTGTCATGAACGTTCAAATTACTGTTGTCCACTTAAATTCGATTTTCATCTATGACCTATTGATGTGGTGCATTTGTAGTTTGTAACTAGCTTGTTAGTTCATATGCTTTTCCATTACATTTTTTGTGTTGTGTTGTTCTGTGTTGTGAATAAAATGTGACTACCTTAACCACCCGCTTGCAGTTTGCGGCATTTTGTGTTATGGTTGATTCCGTCAGCGGAATTTAGTAGAATCCAGTTTCGGTGAATTACCAGCACATTGTGCATCAAGAGGACAAAAACGACAGCGGTGATGGTTTTTTGAGCATGATTTGGACACCTTACACTCTGATTGGGTTTGAGGTTTGTTACATCCGGTACGGTTAGCAAGGAATTGCGAAACTGTAGACACAGTGAAGCTTTCCTGAATTGGATGTCCTACATTTGAAGGTCTAGTATGGTACGGTTTGCTTAAACACGAGGACGTTCAACAAAGTCCATTAGTACGGGAAGAGAAATTCCCACCAAAACAACGAGTTTACTGTGAATGTACATTGTATGTGGAATGTTTGCGACATAGTGTAAGCATAGTTTTACTAGGCTTACTCGTGATTGGCTACAACTGTACGAGTTATCACGCAACCGCCGTTTGTTGCATTTGACCAATCCAATAACGAATATGCGCTTAAAAGATAAACTCGAATCCACGCGCAGATGGTGGTGTCTAGCGTTCAGAGAGCTTATTTTAACAGTATACTTCCAACTGTTAGGCGGAAATACAGAGATCTCAGCTATCTTTGTATATGTCCAATGATTACGGTGCGCTAACTCGTTGAGTAGAATGTTGTGATTTTTTCAATTTGTTATTTGTGAGTGCAGCACGGCTTTTTGTGTTGTGAGCCTAGTAAGCACTGTTCACCGTCTGTCTCTTACACTGGAACGCCGACCAGGTTATTGACGGTTTCTATCAATCTTTTGGTTGCAGGATAGAAATACTTGAAGAATCGCAGGAGAATTCGTCTGACCTGATGACAGTCGCAATAGTTTCAGTCTTATTGACTCTAGTGGCTGTGACCATTCTATTGCTTTTATCTCGGTTTATCTGGAAATGTCGTAAACGACGCACACAAAGTTCCTACACACCTGCTCGATCCGTTTGAGATATTTCTCCAGCTTTCCACGAACACTGATTCGTACACTGCTTGCGAAATGTCGTACCTTGTACAGACGATTTAGTGATAAATTCAAAATAAGTGTTCTGTTTTCAACTATGACTTCGGTTTGCGTAGTTTCTCAATTCGAGATTT
The DNA here is from genome assembly GCA_008508345.1 of Paragonimus westermani. Taxonomy (NCBI): domain Eukaryota; kingdom Metazoa; phylum Platyhelminthes; class Trematoda; order Plagiorchiida; family Troglotrematidae; genus Paragonimus; species Paragonimus westermani. Next base: position 5,223 of record QNGE01008050.1, read on the forward strand.
TGAGTGACATGATTTTCTGCCTTTTGTTGCATTTACCAACATTGTTGTCATTATCACTTAACGATGTTTTGTGCATTTTAGCTTTCATTTCAGCCACATGTGTTTTTCTTTGTGCGGCGGACATTTCAAGCCTTTATTTCTATGTGTTTCTCTATAGGCACTTATTTTTGCCGATGTGATTTGGAAACTGTTCATTTTTTCTCTCGTTCTAAACAATGATTCACTCACCGTTCAGTGTTTGGATAAAGCGACCTATGATTTCTATTTTGACAACCCATTGTTCTCTAGTTATGTGTGACCATACGCAAGCTTCCAAATTGATATATGTATATTATGCTTACAGCTTTCTATAGGCGAAAGTTATATGTTGATTGAAATTAGTCAGAGGGGTAGCCCAGTGGTTCGGATCTCCGGAGGATTTTTCCCTTCGTTTGCTATGACACACTTTGGTTGTGGCTAACGAAAGTGGCGTGTTAATAGTAACGCGTTTTATATTTACGTTTTTGTCTTGTGTGACCGCTGACCAATTTTTCCGTGAACCGAGAATCGGTACGTTCTGTTACTTGAGGTTGAGAAGGATCATCTATTCTGAACAAGCTTCGTACATAACGTTCGTTTTGAAAGTGTTGTCGTCTTCGTACGATGAGTCAACGTTCGTCACCCGTTTTTTAAGGCAATAAACTGTGGAAAAAGTCTCCGTTTTGTTTGAGCATCTACGTCGGTAAGGGGTGTCATTGATGTGCATTCCACAAATATCAAAGATAGTTGTAGCTATGATCATTCGGACCTGTTGTTGATTCCTGGTACCCTGATTCGCACGCAAGTATGGTGATGACTGTTCTAGTGGTCTAACATAGAGACGGACGAAATGCTTTAGTTGTGCCTTTTATCACTGCTCCATGTGAATATCACTGAGATAGGTGAATCGTTTTCCGAGGACACGGTAGCTGTTGTACTAATTAAACCTGGTAACCTTGTGTTTAGGATTTTTCCTGCACGTTGTAGTTATCGATCCTTGCGCTTGAATAAGAGCTTGTAAATAATTGGTGAAGCAATGACCTTTCGCCTTCTCATTGCTAGTTACCACTTCTCGATTGTCTGGTTTATAGGGTAGGGCACTTTATGGTCAACCCGTAGGCGTGTGGAATAATCTGTCCAACAAATTGCCACATGTCAACCACGCATGTTGGTAAAGCTTGCTCATTTTTTCCACAGGACCTTGTATGTAGGTTTTGTTAAGTGAGTTTGCGAAGGTACGCGTTGGCTAGACTGGATAACGAAAGATGTTTGAAATAGTTCTTTCAAAATAGGCTCCGAATGACTGTTGACTAGGTGCTTACAGGTTCCGAGAGAGCGGAGTATCACATCCGCTATTGCGTGTGTGAAAAGTACTAGCCTACACTTTTGGATATATGGAAATTGTGTGTTTATAAAAATGCACGGCATTGAGTTCATTCCTGGTACCATCGTAGAGGGGTTATATGCCAGGCGGGTGTATTGCTAAGGCTGTTGTCATTTGCGTTGTATATGACATTGTGATTACAATAATTGTGCAGCAGTGGAGGGTATATCGAAAAAAACGAAGGACGTCTAATTTATGCATGTTTATCGAAACCTCAATGGTTCTAGCCCCACGGTTTCTTTCGTGTACATGACTGTGGTTGTTGATTTTCGTACAGCATGTCTTGTGCAAGTGGACTGATTGATTTTTTTTATTGTGCCTGTCCACTGTGAATCCTGGTTTCGAGTTCACTCATTGGTCAGAAACCAGCATTTTTAGCACGTCCACATACCACTCGAATTGTCCAGTGGGATTGAGGTGCAAAATGGTAAACGGAAAGATTCGTATGCTGAATTTGAGCGGGTTCATCCAAGATATCATGTGAATCAGCGGTCATATTTGAGGCGTTTGAAGCGTAACAGGCTAGGGTATTGTTCATCGACTTGGTTAGTTACATCTTGAAGGAAGAACTGGGAAGAAACACTTTTAGATAATTTAGACTTGTCATTTCTCCTCAATGCTGGATGGATTACCCTTCCTACTGACGGGTGCCGTTTTAAATTTACCAGATTTCACTAACTCCGTGAACATAGGTTCGTAGGATAGAGAAAATGTCAGTCACTGACATGTACGATACATTCCAACGATCGTAGCAAAAAGGTGTTACGGTTTTTATCGTATCGATTTACCCGGACTCAAGTGGACGTATTGCTCCTTCCAGTCTGTTATAGCACGCGCCCCGAAAAGTTTGACAGGGTTCGTTTATTCTGAGAATCCGAGTTGGTTTAAAAGCAGATTTGTTAATATTCCCTATTGGTGCACTAAAGCAAGAGGGACACAGAATTTCAAATTCGGGGACACTATCTTGAAAACGATTGGATATGCTGTGATTTCCTGGATGAGACGGTTGCGCCTACGTGGATTTGTGGGTTGTCCATAATACATAAATCTGGCATTCTGGGACACTCACGCTGGTCGATGCTTAATTTTCCCTATCATTTACTAGCTGCTGCGTCAAACGATTTGAAAATAGAGCAAGAGGTGTTCGCATTACGAGACGTTTTCCATTCGGTCATTCACGTTGTTTGTTTGAAAAAAGTACTCCTTAGCTGTTCGGTGTTTGTTCAAGAATGCTCCTTCACATCGGGCCGTCAACTGTGGTGCAATTTTTGGTGTATCTAAACCGTCTGTTCATCTACGCGAATCGACCTCTTTAGGCAGTGGGTTGTGTTGAGTGCGTGTGAACTTCTACTTTCAACATTGTGTTTTCAAACAATTTTATACTGTCTCGACCAGAATTTTCTCGAGATGACATAAGGTGAATTTTTCATGTGGGTGTGCGACTAAAATGAAAGCAGTTATTGGGAGCTCTTAAATGCACAGATTTATCTCTATCTTCACTTGTCAGTTACATTTGTGACTGCCAAGTTCAGTCGGTTTTTTTTCTGGATGTTCCAACGGCAAATACAACCAAAAGGAATAATGCGCGCTTGATTTGGCGCTAACCAATGTGACCCAACACCAAACGCTTATGTAATAGTTCTGGTCAATTCACATTACCACCGAGGTCAGGCTATGGGTACTCGCAAATACAGACTCCCAGCTAATGGTTTGTGACCAAAACGCTATTCGGACGTTTTCGTTCAACGAAGTACGACGAAATTAGAAAAATAGAAATCCTTGTGTGAGTAGTTGATCTGGTCTGTAAACGTTTTTGAGTCATGGACGTCAAATACAGTGGTGTAGAACAATCAGATGACTGCGCACCCGTGTCCAAGCGTCCAATTCGTACGTGCTTGCAGTGGTTTTTTTATTTGGGGTGTTGAAGCTTACACCACTTTAAAGCACGTGGTTACTGTTTCTAGTATTCATAAAATCAACATGCAGACAATTTACGACTCGGTTTCATGGAATAGCAACAGGTGGATTCGGTTCGCGGCATGTTGAGTATCATTCAGTGGGCTCCAGTTTACTGCAAAATCTGCAGCTATTAGTGTTGATGAGACAGTTATTATTGTTATGTATTAGTATCACAGAAATTGACTAAAAGCACAAGAATCCCAGAGCCCTCGTTTTGACAGATTTTTAAATTAATGTAACAGTACTGATGAGTAGTCAGGGATTTCGTTTATTTTTAAGTTAAACATCACCCACAAGTGATTGGAGCATTCGCATTCAGATAGAGTTTCAAGCCAGCCTCTTTCGAAAAGAAGCACTGGACTCGAGTTTCGCTCTCATTAGAGCTCGTCAGTAGTGCATATCCTTGTCACGGCCAGGATTTGAACTCCAGCCATTCCAATCATGAGGCAACCGTGTTGACCACTGCCCCATTGGCCTCACATTAGGCACGAACGAATCAAAAATTCTGAACGCTCAACCACTCTCGCTTGTGAGCAATGATCAGGTTGCCCGATCGTTTCGAGAGGAGAAAAAATAACTGTCCTCTAAACTCTAATCGACAACCCCACGATCATGACTTCCGAGACAGGTCGAGATCAATAGTCTTGTTAAACCTGCAACTTGGAAAATCTATCTGAATGAGAAAGCTGCAGTCAAATGTGGGTAGTGTTGTATTGTTTGTGAGTTTTCAATTTGGGGACATTCTATCAAACAGTATTGTCGACATCCCTACGTAGTAGCGCAGGTGGAGGTCAAAGAATTTATTCGTTGATGCCTAATGTAAATCGGGAAATAAGAAGCAAAACAATTAAATGCTTCAGACTATGGACAGGCTATACATTTTATGCGTAAAATTACCTAGACGCCCAATAATATCTGAACGACCGTGATCAGTTGTGTCAATCAGCAGTAGAACGGTTGTGCGATTGCTTTGAGGCAAGTGCGGCCGTGCCATACAAAGCTCCTATGGATAAGCAACGAACGCCGGACATTATAAACATGCGGAACACTTACGTTATTTTCTTTAGATTTTGTGACCAAATTAACTGGTTTCGTTAGATTCATCGCTGTCACATTCACCCACTGAGAAACGTTAAGCCGGTGCGTTGCAGTCTACTTTCATCTCAGTTTATTAAGATGGCACAAGGTCAACTTTCAATCCAAACAAGTATACGGATGAACTGACTATTTCTGGGGACTCTTGACTCACAGATGTGACATTGTGCCAACTTGTCATTTATAGTTGAAGGTAAATTTAGTTTGTTTTGACAAAGATATTATTGATTTTACAGTACGACTCTATTTAATCAGTTCTGAGATTCTCAAGGAAAATCTGTTTCGAATGACTAGCTAGGATCCTCTATTACACAAACAAGCGCCAATCGATACTTGCATTTTTGTTCACAAATTTTACATTCTACCGTGCTATAATGTATTGATTGACCGTCCGAGCTACTTATACTAATAATGACTCAAGATAAATTTGGGTCACTTGGACTAAAGTTCTGAAAACCATAAGCATAGCCTGTTTACGTATGAATCTGTTCGTAATCGATTAACAACGGTAGTGGTTTTTCTGAGCAAATGGATTGATCGGAGTGTGTTTCACAGCAGCCAGTTTAACAAAGCAAAACCGAACTAGCTTTTAAATGAAAATGCCTTATTTGATAAACCTTTATAAAGAACCACCAACCTATAACTGGCATTTTTTTACAGACCGCACGAATTCTATCAACAAACTACTAACATCACATGCCGCTTAGGGATATGTGGTTTTTATCATTAGCTGGATTCCAGGCAAAGCCAGGTGAATTCCAGAATAGAGTGCTTCGTAAATGAAACATTTGCCCTGTTGCTCTTCAGGGATATAGTTCTGCCTTTGATATCTCCTGCTTCTTCACCCGCTGTCTTTTGATTTTTCTGGTAGCATATTTTTGCCATTTATAGAAAACCAGTAGCGGACTACGTATGCTAGACATAAGTGTTTGTGACTGACTTATTATAACGTATCATGCAATGATGTGGAACAGTGTCCTGCTCGAAGGATGCTCTTAGGTTCAGAAACCACTGATTCAGAACTCATGAGTTGATTGGATTAGCTTTCTAATCACATCGGTTTTGAGTAGTGTACTAACATTCTCAGTGTACTGATCGAGTCACCGGAGTAATCACTGACCAAGACGTAATTAATCAGTGCCGAACCCGTTTGTCTAGGTCAAATTGCATCTCACTGGTAACAAACTTTGCATCCTTTCGAGCGACTACCCCAGTCACTTAGTGACCAAGTATCTTTCAAGTGCTTCCGTGCGATTTTCTCCTGGGTTAGGTGTAATCTGGTAGTTGTTGCAGAATGCCAGTGAATCGTTAATATCTACTTATTGACGTCAGGAAGTTTTTGTTTTCGAGTAGACACAAGGTTCAGCAGCATTAAACAATCCGGCAGCTTCCGGATCAGCCACGTTGGTCACTGTACCTGTGATCCCAAAATAAACAATAACCAATCATTACATTCAGATGATACACTACATTTGTCAGTGGTTGATAATCACGTTTTCCGATCGCCAGAGGAGGAAACATAGGAAATATCCTGTTGGATTCTACTGACGGTCGTGCGATGAGGAATTCACATCATGTTGAAACCGTGCAAAACTTTAAATATGTTGAACAAACTTTTACGATTAATAAGCAGCAGAAAGGATAGTTTAAATGATTTGAGCATGGCTTAAAAACAGACTCGCGTTTACATCCACTTGTTGTCATCATGAATGAACTGAGTGCATTTGTATAGCAAAGTCTTATTCAGTGTGACAGTGACGAAATATCAAAACTCTAGACCGCCGTCACTTTTGAGTTCTTGATCGATATAACGACCGGTCGAATGATTCCCTCAGATATGTTTCTCAATATCCGAAATTTACAGAGGAATCTGGTTGTACTCAGCAAGCTGTTGGTAAGTAAATCCGAAGGGAGGAACTGATCGAGTTGTTCGCCAGATCAGCTGATTTATCAGCAGCGAATTCCAGTCCCTGCTGTTTAAAACGTGACTGGATACATTCAACTTGTATCCATACTTAATTGGGGCCAGTCGATGAACCGCTCGACGAGTTCGGTGATTTTGTGACTTCAACTTGAAGAGAGATCCTATTTGTTGGGCTGTCGACCAGAGCTTCCTATCGAGGCAATCAGGAAACTTGGGTATTATTGACAAGTGAGTGTGGCCGACTGTTTGCATGTGGTAATTCTGTTGTGCCTAAAATGAGACCAATGACGCGGTAATCATCAGGGTTGTCTCATAAAAGCGTGATTGAGCATCTATTCCGAACCGTTGAAGAAAAATGCACCATCACGAGCGAGAGTATGACTTGGGGCGAATATGTGCATGTCTACACATTTTATACCGTTATTTAGCTGTTGTACGTAACTTGCATGTTTTACGTTTGAGGCTAAGAGGATTAAACAAAACGCTAACATATCGCATCGTTTGTCTTATTTTTGCCCTGCTGAAATCAAAAGCTGTGGCAAAGAGCCTTGGCCCAAAGTGACTCAGGGTTTGTCTGTTGCGACAATACTGATGATAACATTTGCCTCCAGATGTGTCTGTCCGAGTTAACGATGTGAAAAAACGCACACGCATATATGGCATTCGCTTCACCGCTTACAGTTTCATTCACCTAAGTGGTTCCTTGCAAAAATCCAAAAACATAACCGAGAGGCAGGTAAGCATTCATAGTTGACTTGCAACGTTATTGGCTTCCTGATTCCACATATACTTATCTCTGATGGTAAGGTGTTTGTTTATTGCAACTCTCGCGGAAAAGTCCCAGACTCTCTGTGGTGCTTTGAGCAAATGACTAACGGACTATAAGTGTTAGATATATTCCGAACGGATCCACAATAATGTACCGTGTATTGATGTAGGACAGTGTCTTATGCCAACGATGTGACCAGTTTCCCGAACCACTGATTCTGTACTCACGCAAATTCTGGGGGTGTGCTGGCGATCTCAGTGTACTGGTCGAGCCGGCAAAGTAATCACTGACCAGGACGTCTTTGACGAGTGAGGAATCCGGTAGTCTGGATTACACTGCATCCCACTGGTAACACAAACTTTTGGAGCTATTCGGACAAGTTCCTCCATCAACTGGTGGTCGAGTATCTTTCGAGTGCACCCGTATGATTTTCCTCACTGATCCGGTGATATCTATTTATTGACGTCCGTAAGTTTCTATGTTCAAGTAAGCACAGGGGTTAACAGCATTAAATAATCACTGTTTGCTAGTTTGTAAAATAAACGGTAACTTATATGAAGCTGTCCTCCTGTGTGTTTTGGCTTCCGTTTGACGTCAGATGGAGAGTGACATGATGTCATAGTGATCCACGAATCGGAGAGTTACTTCATGCGGGACTTGTCCGAATTTGTACGACGAATTTTTACGCATCGTTCTTACGGAGGCTCTTCCGGATTCCACTCTCTTGGACGGTGCGGTTTTACGTTGTCCACCCACCCCATCTGATCTGTATCACAAAGTGAAGGAATTATTCTGGTGCTATCTTGGTACAGCACCTCCAAGCAACTATGGCGTTTAAATTTCTGCATTATGGTGCCCGTGGAATTGATCTTGTTGTGAGGTCCCGTCCACAGTCATCCAACGTGAATGCCCCTGATAACAAAACTGGTGTTTACAAACATTGTTGTCATGTGTTATGAGAATAGCACTTTGGGGCGAGGGCTCATGTTCAGATGCCAGATGACCAGGACGTGTCATACATTTCACCAGCGGAAGCAACCCGGATTTTGTATCTGCAGTTGACATAGCGTTAATGCTTTGTTTCATCTGTTTTACGACGTGTGATCTTATTGGCAAGTAGCTCAAAGTTTACTCTGATGTCGTACTCACTCCTGGCGTGTTCTTCAAATTGTTTGACAGCTATGTTAGTTCGGCCGCATGAACTTGGGTCTGGTGGTCTGAGAACAGGTCTGTTGACAGACTGCCTCTCAGACTGTGTGAATTTGAGAACCTGGTCACAATGTGTTTATTATCTTGGTAACTGGTGCAGCCTGTCCGTCCGAGGAAGATGTACGTCACTAAACCGCACGCTATTTCAACAATCCACTTGAAAACGAACGACTGTTGTTTGTTTGTCGAAAAACAAATTCGGCTTTCGGTTCACTTGTTTGGAGCGAAGGCATATAAGCATTAAGAATTACGGAAACGCTGTTGTCCATACGTCAACAGTCATATTTATGCATCTGCAACCATGACTTTGTCATTGTATCAGCTTCTGCTATGCTATAGTGTTCATCCTCACCGGTTTGCCCGTCAGCTTCCGGATTAGCCGCGTTGGTCACCGTACCTGTGACCCCACAATAAACAATAACCAATCATTACATTCAGATGATACATTACATTTGCCAGTGGTTGATAATCATGTTTTCCGATCGCCAGAGGAGGAGACATAGGAAATATCCTGTTGGATTCTACTGACAGTCTTGCGATGAGGAATTCACATCATGTTGAAATCGTGCAAAACGGTAAATATGTTGAACAAACTTTGACCATTAATAAGCAGCAGAAAGGATAGTTTAAATGATTTGAGCATAGCTTAGAAACAGACTCGCGTTTACATCCACTAGTTGTCATCATGAATGAACTGAGTACGTTTGTATAGCAAAGTCCACTCTTATTCAGTGTGACAGTGACAAAATGTCAAAACTCTAGACCGCCGTCACTTTTGAGTTCTTGATCGATATAACGACCGGTCGAATGATTCCCTCAGATTTGGTTATCAATATCCGAAATTTACAGAGGAATCTGGTTGTACTCAGCCAGCTGTTGGTAAGTAAATCCGAATGGAGGAACTGATCGAGGTGTTCGCCAGATCAGCTGATTTATCAGCAGCGAATTCCAGTCCCTGCTATTTAAAACGTGACTGGATACGTTCAACTTGTGTCCATACTTACTTGGAGCCAGTCGATGAACTGCTCGACGAGTTCGGTGATTTTGTGACTTCAACTTGAAGAGAGATCCTATTTGTTGGGCTGTCGACCAGAGCTTCCTATCGAAGCAATCAGGAAACTTGGGTGTTATTGACTGTTTGCATGTGGTAATTTGGTTGTGCCTAAAATGAGACCAATGACGCGGTAATCATCAGGGTTGTCTCATAAAAGCGTGATTGAGCATCTATTCTGAACCGTGGAAGAAAAATGCATCATCACGAGCGGGGTTTCTTTTCGAACGGGGCTGGGTGAGAGGTCTGGAGGAGGGAAGGAACTTCATTTTTTGAGAAAGGTCAACTTTTATCAAACAAATTCCTTCACTACATATCACCGTCGGAAACTGTTAAATGCAACCCTATAGATTGCGATGATTTGCTGTGGCTACGACTGCGGAACGCTACCGTTGTTCCATTAGCGTTGTCTAACTCCCATATTCTGATGTTGCCAAGGTTATTTGGGCAATACTCAGTGGGTATGATTATACGTAATTCGGCGTTTGGCTCAGCTGCATCCTCACTGTTGACAGTAAAGAATAGAACAAATCTACGACTGCCATATGCCTTATGCAATTGTATGGCCTGTGCCATCGTTTGTTGCAATATGGATTGTCATAACAAGTTGTAACGTAAACCAGCCGCTACACTCAAAAGGCCATCTTTTGACGAATAGTTGAATCAAGCCATTGAAAACTAACAGTCACCTGACATGTTATTCGTTTTAATCGGGTGATCAAAGCATTATCCCTTTTCAATTAAGTAATTAGGACCAGTGCATCTATTGAGAAATACATATGGTTTTCAGAAGGTGTTACAGGAGTGCACTTTAATATGTTTTGATTAACTACTGTGGTAGAGTGGCAATTACCCAGTTAATCTACTAAATGTCATTCATTCTATCACTGTGGATAATGTAACAGTACAGTCGTGCTTAGCCTCCAGATGACACCTGGCATTTAAATGAATGACCGAGTTATAGCGAGAGGGTAGCAATCGGAACCAAGCAATCTGTACAAGATAGTGAAGAGTTCAATGTCTAAGAGCAATTAGATGTTAACTAGTTGCAAACAACTTTCTCTTTGTTGACGGTTTGTGCACACGGGATTTGCCCTGCAGTGTGTATCGCGCTTCTTACACACTGTTTCCCTCGAGGTAGGTGAAACACTATCACCCACGCACTGACATTATGCTTGGTGGTTCTAGTACTTGAAGCATACGTTTTGCATGCGTCGATGCACCGATGTTTGTTACACTCTTCGTCAATTGCGCAATCTCGGGTGTTCCGAAATTGGTCCAATCGCCCGATCCCCTCTCATCACCCGTGACCTTTTGTTATGCGCACATTTTGGTGTTGCCCCCTCCTGCATTTCGGTTTATCACCGGAACAAGCATCTTGGTCAAACTTCACATGTTCAGTTGAATTTATTCCATCTGGATGACGAGTAATCAAATTTGAGAACGGATTTTGCACTGGTGTGGAGACTTGTATTAGCTGAGTCCTGATAGAAACCGATTGCGATAGTACTGTGTGTGGGTCGACTTAGATTTGCTTCTTGCCAATTCAACCTAATGTTTCTCAACAGCGCTGGTCCTACAAACATGTGGGACCCACTGAAAACCTTACTTTGAGTGAGGGTACGCGTTACTGTCAAGTTCTGGCAGTGGAGAAACCCACGACCTGTTTTTCCTTGTTAGCAATGTTTTGCAGATAACTTTGCGCACACTATAGTCAGAAGATGACTAATGAGGTTTTGGATGCGTTGAACCAAGAGAAGGTTTATTTTCATCAATCGGTATTCTGCCGAAGGATCTTAGAAAATGTAATGTTTTCGGATCGAAAGACTTCATGAACACAAGACTGGTCATGTTGTGAATATTGAAACGCGAAAATTCATTAAAGGGGTGAGATTTGAGACCAATTGTATTCCTTGGGCAGATTGACTCATACCCTATGTTGGGGTTCATCCAATAGACACAAATCCAGTGATTGGTTGCGAAAATTTAAAGTAGTTTCACATTTGGTAGGGGATAACGAATAAACCTGTTCTAATGTATGAAGTAATGGAACAGCTAACATTGAGTAAGATCTTCCAACTACATTTTGTTGAATGTTCGCTAAGTAGTCAACCTTACATCCGTCGTGTACATTACAACGAGAAACAATGCAATTCGTGTTGGTGAAATTCCACATTGTAAGAAGCAGCGACCGCTAGTTTCATCCATGCCATGACAAATACACAGGTTTGACGAAGTTATGGCGCTGCTATGACGAGGAACAAGAATTTGGTGTTACGAATTATGCCGAATAGAACTGTTGAGCACGTAAAAGTCATTTGAGAAAGTATTTATCTAACTTCGAGACTCAGGGTACACTGACAAGAGAATAACCGGCATTCGTTGTTAGAACGTAGTATGTTGATTAGCTGGTCAGGTGTCCGTAGAATGCATAGACTTCAGTCATTTTTTCTGATTTGAGCCAGAAGTGAATTCAGATAGAGCAATATACCTCCAACTTCTAGCTCAATTAAAGCGGAATATAACGTTGACCGTCTACATATTGGATATTATTTGCTATGCAAAACACTCCAGATACCAAACTTATTGTCATGGAGGATGTAGATCTCCATTCGGTAGGTCTCTCATGGTTTATGGAGAAAAACGTTCGCATCTTTCAATAATGCAATGGTACATACTCGTTGTAAGGATGTCGTATATCAGAATCAGTGAGTCGTGTTACTAAATGTTTCCGACATGGATCAATAGACATAATCGGCTTGGCACTGGCTCAAACTATCTGCGGGCATGGGGCACCGTGTTCTCGTTGCAGAGACCTCCTGCACAGTTTGCAGAGTACCGTATAATCACGTTAAAATAGTCACATAATGGAAGTTGTCAGCTGTGAAATCGATTAGGAGTAGATGACATGTACATGTTGTTTGTTTTAAACGGCCGACAACAGTCGGTATGATGGGTCACACTGACAAATGCAGTTCATATCCATGATGCCAACGAGTTAATCGCCGGGTTGATCACAATTAGTGTCAATGTTTCGTACTGCTGTTAAAAACAGATTCAGCTGGACACCATTTTGCGTTGCAGCAGCAAGTGAAATTCTGAGTTGCAAAACCATCGCTTATTAGAGTGTACTGGAAGAAGCTTGAAAAAGGTGGCCAGGAGGGGCTACCTCACACTATACGCGGATCAGTTCAACCAAAGCATGATCTGCATTGCACATTAGTTTGTGCAGTCGACGACGGCCGTCGTAAACCTGATGACAACCTGGCGACGAAGCAATCAGCTCGAAAATCTAATTAATCAGGGTATTCACGAGTCGTCTTTAGACAATGAACTCCCAGATCGTGGAATTCGTTAGCCACAACCTTAGGGGAACTTTTACCGCATTCCCATACATATATCATTGTTGTGAGCTTCGGCTTGCTTCTAATAGAAACGTGGACTACTGAAGCACTAATACTGATGATCACAGGTGAGCCCTCGAAATAGAGGTACGTGGGTTATTTTGTGAAATTTCGATTTGTATAGCCACCACCTAAGCTTCTGTAACTGGGGTTTCACCATTGTTATATGAACGTACTATTTCAGACCCGATCATGCTCATGCTATTTAGGAACGTATTGAAAAATGACAATGGAACTGTCTATTGGAACCAATTCTTGACTTGGGTGGTCAGTTCATCTTTGGATGTGCACGACGAGGGATACCACGGTAAGTGTGTCATAGCAGTACCAGGCCGATTTTTTCCAATCATTGCACTGGCCACCTTCCTTTCTTCACAAGTCAAACAGTGCACACTGCCAGTTAGCTTGACAGCAAAGAGCACTTCTCTGAGCGGGGTTTTTGATACAGTGGTGCTCCGACCATTGTAACAATATTAAGCTTTAGTCCGGTCAAGATCTTGAAGTGAATGTGGTGCCTGTAGCCGAAGCATACACAAAATATTCAGGGTGGTTCCTGTCGCCTTTATCATTGTTTGTTTTCACAACAGTTTCAGGAAAACAGGAAAGACTTTGAGAATCATTGTTTTCATGGCGCATGCTGCCAAAGCTAGGGTAAGATACTGTCATACATTGCATCCTGACATCCCATGTAAATTAGGACATTTCATGAGCAGATTGGGATATATGATAGGCTCCATCAGACTGTTTGCATTGTGATTCCGTAGGTAGCATACCAACTGACAGAATTGTGTGATTGATATGAATCTGGAGAAACCATTTTCGTCGCTATTTGTGAAAACATACCATATCTGAACGTGCATCAGTTTGACGGCGATTTTATGATTTGCCCTACTTGTTGCAATGAAACCACATTTTTGCCTGCAGCATCAGTTGATAGAGGGAATGCGTTGGAAGGGTTGTTTTGGGTGAATGGACTGTTACTTCCATTCAACAGGTTCACACATCAGGGGTAGATTGAGGTATACGCTTTACGACGCGAGTGATATCCAGAAGGAGAGAGAAGACTATTCAACCGCAAACCGGCAGACAACTGCAATTCGCCGTGGGAGTGGATTTATCAAACTGTCCGTCCGTATTCTGAACACACCCAGTAGATATAGACGTATCTGTTGCTGAGTGTGTCCTTATGTAATGA
>QNGE01008052.1:4970-17188 GCA_008508345.1 Paragonimus westermani
TTAGAACCCCCCAACAAGAAAGGAAAAAGACGGCCTTCAAACGAGCTTTATTTGCTGCTCAGCCCGAAGGCAAAACAGTGGCTCAAAACGGCTGTATTTACAGATTTCCGGTGGCCTTGTTCCTAGGTCACTGAATGGGCCAATCAGAAGCATGCGCGCGAACTCGAATCTTCCAGAATGATGGCGGGCATTCGAGTTCTCAAAATCGAAGCATCTATTTCCCTTGGGAAATATAGCGAGTTTTTTGGGAAAAAGTGCTTTTCCCAACAAGGGTGCACTTAGGCTGGCGGTCGAGCGGGTCGCTTTTTAAGGCTCCATGCGACAGCATATCTCACTTCAGGCTTAAACACTTTGCTTTTTGGAAAACATGAAATTCCATTTTTTGGGGTGGGCATGTAACTGCACAAACCGGCCAATTTCTTGGCCACCATAATGCCAAATCGGCCTACGCCAGATTACAGTGAGCAGTGTGTACGGCAAGGAGGACATGCCGGCTTATGCCCGCATTATGTTTGGAAGTCGACAGCTGCAGCCTTCTCTACTTAAGCACCGTCCTTCTGAATTTCAGTGACTCCGAGTTGCACTTAGGGATTGTTGGGTTGATCGAGGTCCGTTGCGTTAGTCTGTGATTGCTGGTCCTTGATTGATATTGAAAGGTGGCCCCACGCTAGGCTCTTTGTTCTTACACCATCTACTTTGACCTCTTCCATTACCCCTACTTAGTCCGAGACTTGTAAACTTATAGATGCCGAAATAAGACATTTTTCTCCGGTATTTGTTCTTGGATAACTTACAATTCTCACCGTTTCTCGCTGCACGAACAGTCGTTTTGCTCTGACTCAAACAATAACCATCTGGTCGAGTGAACACAACCCATTTTATTGTCCACCGTTGGTGATCGGTGCCTGGTTATCGATTTGTTGTACAGGCACTTTCTTTCTTTGATTTCTGAGGGGTTTCACACTCGAGAAGAAAGAGACTCAATTTTATTGTACATTGATTTACTTAGTACCTTATTAAACCCAGTTATTACGAGCGCCTTCTCGTTAACCGCTTCGAGGATAGATTGTCTCTGCCGTTGAATATTGAGGGGCATTTACCGGATCAACAGAGTACGCGTAACTCGGTGTGAACGTGAATCGTTAGCGAACGATTCGATAGTATTCAAATACCTCAACCTCTTGCTGTGACAAAAAAGAACGCTGTCCAATAATGGAATTCCCGCATTCTGCAAGAATGACGAAGTCTGACACTGCGGAAGGCTCCAACAGTCCTAACAATCATGGCGTTATCGAGGCTGATCCTGCCATCCGTGACCAGCGTTTTCATACCGGACGATCAAGCACTTTTATACCAATCGAGGCTGCTACAATGTCCCATGAATCATTCCCCCTTTTGGACGAGTGTCATTTAGATGCCCATAACTACGGTGATGTCCCCCTCTATATTAATCCCAATTCCCTGAAGTTTAGGAACGATTCTTTCGTGCCAAATGTTTCTATTTCCGAAAGCTTTTTTGATGATACGGTCCCACCTAGAACTAAGCAGGGACCTGACTCAGGGTTAGCGATAGGGACGGTGGTAGCCCCACCGGAGAAGATGAAGAGTGTGTCCAAATCCCGCGCTGTTTTGCCCGTTTCGCTTAATCGTGGTCTGATGAATGTTTCTAATGAAGTTTCTGATGACCTGTTAGAGAAAGAGCTGATCTCGAAGAGAGAGGTGCTAGAAGTGAGACGTAAACTGCTTGAACTCCATAAAAGACAGGATAGGGCCGCGAAATCTGAGCCCGTCCCGTCAGCCGGGACTGAGTTTGTAGCACCATATGACCCTGGTCAATCGACGGCCTCCGAAACAAACCCTTTTTGTCTAGACCATGTCGTGTCGTTAGAGCAGGCTCTCAGACCTTTGGTCCTTGGAGCTAGTCTTCCTAAAATTGAGGTGGATAGTTTCGATGGGTCCCTGAAGAACTACTTTACCTTTCTCAGAAATTTTGTAGGTAACGTGATAGACAAGTTAGTTGACGAAGGATCGAGGCTTTCGTACTTGTTAAATTATTGTCGTGGTAGGGCAAAAGAGGCAATTGAGCACTGTGCGCTCTTGCCAAATGATGTGGGTTTTATAGAGGCTATGAGGATTTTGCACCAGCAGTTTGGCCTCCGACATGATATTATGCAGGCGGTAAGTAAGGAGGTTTTCATGGGTCCTAGGTTAGTTGCTGGCGACGTTGATGGCTTGCGTGGACTAGCCAGCCAAATGAAAGGCTGTCAGACGGTGCTAATGCAGCTAGATTACGGTGCAGAGCTAAACTGCACAACAAACCTCATTAAAGCAGTTGAACGATTGCCTCATCATCTGCAGGAAACATGGGCAGAAGTTACCGGGGGTATAACTGAGTGCGGGAGGGAACATGATTTTAGCGAGTTGTTACATTTTGTGGGGAAAAGAGTGACTGTCAGTGCTAGTCAATATGGTGAGTTGACTGCTCGCTCAGGAAGCAGGACAAGCAACTCATCATCCTCTGGGCATTCTGGAATCAGATACTCGAGGTGCAACGTCGAAGTAGTTGTGCCTTACGAGAAAGTGAACTTGAGATGTCCGGTTTGTAAGGGCAATCACGATATATCCGGTTGTGGTTGGTTCAGTGGTCAGTCCTGGGAGCAACGCAAAGCAATGCTGAAGAACACCGGACGCTGTTTTGTTTGCCTAAAAGCGAACCACGTGGCCAAGTCTTGTAGACTACAGATACGATGTGCGGTACCGGGTTGTGGTCGACGCCATCATACGTTGGTCCATGAGAATAAGCCCGAACAGGGTAAGGAGGAGAAGACAAAGTCAACCTTTTGCGGTGCTACGTCCAATGTAAACGGCGTGTGTCTAGGATTCGTCCCGATCAGGTTAGTTGGCCCGAAAGCGTCAGTGACAACGTATGCCTTTCTGGATACCGGGTCTGACACTACATTGCTCAACGAATCTATTGCAAGGACAATTGGTTTGCAGAGACATCCCAGCCAGATGATGTTCCGTACTCTACACGGAACTTCTGCAGCATTATGCAATAAGGTATCGATTGAGTTGCAATCGTTGGATCAGGAGCATTCCATCACAGCTGATTAGGTTTATACGGTGAAACAGCTGCCGCCGACTCAAGCTGACGTTGCCCACCAGTCAGAATTAGATAGATGGGCTTACCTGAAGGGTGTTTCCTTCAAGAGCTCAACTAGAACCGCCGTGGGGATATTGATAGGATGCGATATTCCTGAAGCACACTGGGTGCTGTATGAGATACTTGGCGGTAGCAGTGGGTTATGGGGAAAATTTTTATGATAAAAATTCAATCATTTCTCTATCGATTTCCAACCCCGCTCCGTTGTTAATGAGGTCGCATGCCGGTAGATTTTGAACCATCTTCCGCAGTTGAATAATGTTTTTTCTTAGAGGGACCTGCGTCTAGGATGTCATCTGTTCATGTACAGATGAAGTATGCTGCTCGGGTGACTTCATTAATCAGACGTCGTAGCGTTTGTGCACCGTTTCGGAAACCGAGGGACGCGTGGATAGGTCCGGATAGGCCGAGTTGGTTAGTGATAGCCGTTTTGGTTATATCCCGTTGAGCTATCAACATTTGACAGTAGGAGCGGACGAGTCCAAACCTACATGAGTTTGTTTTGCGCGCTATACAGGTGATGAGATGGTGGCACCGGCTGCACATCTGAAACAGTGGCATTATTAAATCCACCCTAATTCACGCAAGAACACCAATCGTCTTCCATTCTCTTTGTCACCATGTGCAGAGGAGATGCCCATAGGCTGTAGGGAGGACGAATTATACCCTTATCCAGCATGTGTTAGAAGTCGACGGAAGCGATGTGTAATTCGTCTGGAGCCAGCCTTCGTTGTCGTTGGAGAACTAGTGGGCCTTTCGGTTTGATACGATGGACCATGTGTGTAAAGACGGCAGCCCACAACAGTGAATATGGTGCGGACTCACTATGCTGCCACGAGTAAGGCTGCGTTACCCACACCAACACACTAACACTGATGACAGTGGTTTGCGGTAAATTTACATTCACAAGGTGACGTGAACGAGTACGGTGTTACTGGAAAAACAACTCTCAAGTCGCAGGGAGTTTAGGATTTTAAGGACTTCGAGGGTGTTCTCACTGCAGGTGGCTTCTGCAGAGTTTACGTAGTCTATGTGGATCTTTACCCGTGGGCGCTACTCCAACTCAGTAGGCTTCCCTTCTTATTCCTGCCGCAGTATCCAATAATTATTGGGTTAACTGTTTACGGCTGGCTACTTTATCCCCCTGTCTCAGAACAGACATTTTTCCTGGAGTGACATATATCGACGCCGTGACACGGAGACGATAATTTTCAGGGCATATCAAGGTGGGGTGTTGATCAATGGTTAAAATGATGCACACATGCGGCGAAGGTCGAAATCCACGGTTTACTGCTTACATGAGAGCATAATACCTTAAAAATCAAACATAGTGCTGGACTTTGGGCAAGTTCCGGCTGAACGGACTCAGGGGTGGTTGCACGGGCACCCCTTCAAGGTCAATGCCAATGACTTGCCCTCGTACAGCATGGCAGCCTCCAGAGGGACCATTCTGGGCTTCTGGACTCGACCGCTTACGTTATTCGTTAACGAAGTGGTCGGACAATAAGTCCCAAAATTCTACTGGATACGGGTGTCATCAAGATCTCTCGTGTTACCTACAGCTTACAGGATAAGAGGCACTGAAGGTGATCTAGGCACTTGGTCGCGTTAGACTGTTCCATATGTTACACCATTCACCATCATTAATTCCAGGGTCTAGCGAACGGGAGGACAAACTTACACCGGTTATTCGTTCAGCATCCTTGAGTTTCAGGTGGTAACCAAATATTACGATCCGAAGGCAACCATCTCCCTCAATCCACCGGCTGCAGTGAGCTTGCCCGGAGGGTCACGCATCGGACGATCTTGTTTGGTTGTCTGCCAAGCCAAAAGACGATTGAAAATCCGCTTGCCACTTGAATATGCCCCCAACTTGACATCAATATTTAGGCCTGAGTTCCTTGCCTCAGGCACGACGTTATTATGGTGGAAGAGGTTCAACGCAGGGTCTCACACCGCTTGCACTTATTGTACCAACATTTGATGTACAGTCGTAAATTTCCAACCTAATGTTCCAAATGGTCATTTCTGTACGTTTAACCTCCCTTACTTCTTATCGTTAATTGAACATTGACCTGGACGTTTCTATTTCATCGCGTCAATTTGATGATTGTTCGAATAACCAGTCGTTGTTCACTGTAATTTGGTCGAATGTTGCGTGCATAATCGTTTCTGTAAATCGGCTAGCCCCCGTTGTTCCTGGACCTGTTGACTGCTCGAACGAGCTGTTCAGCCTGTCCACCACCAAGTTGTAATCCATTTCCTTAAAACGATCCATCGATGGAAAATGTTGGCAATTTCTTCGGTAGCACCGTGGCACTGCGATCCAATTTTGCTGAAAATTTTGGTTCACTGGTTCGTCACTTCCCACTGCTCCACGTCTTCTTCTTGAAGGATTGCACATCGATTGCCTGAGAAATCTTATCCGGATGACTACCATGCTTAATACCGAGGGGCCCGTGGGGACTTGATATTTCTCCACCAGGCCCTGCATGATTATTGTCACGCTGCAGCCGTTTTCGAGCAACGCTTGGACAAACAGACCACCAGATTCAGTAAGAGGTTCGATCGAAGACAACAATGTCATTGGATGAGCAGCAAAATGTACGAAGCCAGTTGCTAAGCCTTCCAGTTGTGATGTCCAGTATCAACAGTCAAATTACGCCGTAGGCATGTAAATCGACTACCCAAAATAAACAACTATTGAAAAGTGTGTCTCAAGAGTTTCGTCAATAAGTAAAGTAGAAAAGAAAACGTTTGCCTTTTGCGAAGTGCACCAAATTAAGACAAACAAGTTACACGATGACTCATAAACCAGTAACACAATGCTTACGAATATGTTGACTGAATGTGCACACTAAGGGGGCGAGGTATGCAAAGTAGCCGAACACAAAAATCGGGCGTAGGAAACATCTGAAAAGAAGTTTCTAACAAATCAGGTGACCGCGTGACATAATGAGTTTAACCGGAATCAGCTTTGTTCAAAACAACTCTCACTAACAACGGGTTGGAACTGATCCAGCAGAATAACACTCAGTCAGTGTTCACTGTCGAAAGCCGATCGACAATGAATAACAAAGAATTAGCGCGTTGCCCTCCGTGTATTAATATCGACCGCGGGAAAAAGCGTATATGGGAACACGCCAAACTAGCGAGGTACGGAGCGAGTCGTAATTTCACCCCTGGTAGGTACGTCGCAAAATGGATAGCCTGACTAAAACAAAAGTAGGTGAGAAATCCAAAATCATCAGAAAGGTACAAATAAATGCGACTATCAAAATATTATTCTTCATAGTCGCTACAAACGGGCGCGGGAACTGTTTAAAGTCAAATCAGCGGTGTCCGCTTCTGAATCTATCGTTAACGATTTGCACTTGTATCGCGCTCATACTCGCTAATACCCAGCAGAATTGGCGAGAATTTATCTTAGAAACGGTTGAGGCACTCGTTAAAACTGGCTTCGATACAGCATCATTGGAATAATATACAGTAAAACAAAGCTTCACACCCCAAGCATGGAAAAACCCTCAGAATGTGAATAAAGGATACACACAAAACGAAATGAACAACTAGACACTGATCAGCAGCGAAGTAGGGCAAAACGGAATTGAGCTCACTTAACCAAACGACTGGGTCCGGTCTAAATAACTCTTCGCAGATCAGAGATGGCTGAGAAATTTTAGTTATTTAAGAGTGAAAAATATTAAGGGGAAACACCTAATTTGGGCTTTCGGTATTTTACGGGTCTCGGACAAATAATGGCGAGGGAAGTGGCAACGATAGATAAAGCTACAACAAAAACAACCGTGCAGTTTATCCAAGGAAAACGGGACTGCCTTTAAGTAAACTTAGCAGAAAACCGATCGAGCGCAGCAACGTTAGCAACAACCCGACAGGCCTTGAGATCAGAAGAAATGACAGCAGAGAATCAAGAGGCCATGACAAAATCAGTATCTACCATATCTAACCATAATCTATGGTTTCCTGTGCGCTTGCATCCAACGAAACTCGTCAATGGAAAAGGTAGCGCTGGCGGCTAGTATATATTCATTTGCTCAATGATCTGATAGGTGCGTGAAAGAGAACAACCCACATGCAAATGTTAATGATCCACTTGTTACCTTTATTCGGGGTCCGGTTCCGAGCAAGTGACCGAATGATTGACCAACCCCAGGCATGTTTTCTGTTTGTGGTATATGTCTGTTAGGCCGGAGCTCACCATGTACTTGGTTTCTTCCCACTACAAGTCTGAAACATTCTTGGTGCTCATAATTCTCCACTGGCTCCTTCCTTGCTGATGCAAGTTCCCTTCTGCTGGTCTTCGCTTTTCAAACTTCCGGTGACAGTGTTGGACGGAACCACCGAGAGAAAGCCCGGAAATCGATTACTTGCTCTGGCTCAGTTCGGAGCCTACGTTGCAGACTGCCATCTGTTAATCGCACCGCAATGTCATTGCGATTTGTTCACCCGTATTAACACTAACCATCCACTGTCCGTGTTCGAGTCGTCAGTTGCTACATGAGTCACAGACCACTCGAAAACGCAGGTTTATAGGTCGGTTGGTCCCCAATAATCCTCGAGAATGAACGGCTGATGTCATTAAACTAAAAGAACATCAAGGGGTCAGGTTAGCGCGGTGCTGCGCTGTTTTCATTGCTTGCCTTCCAGATCAACAGACGTCTACTGGACACCGAGTAAGAAAAGGCTGCGGTATCCAGATGCCTTGGGCGTCTGCCCCGGACCCGCGTATCAATCGCTGAATCGTTGAATGCTGCTTGAGAATGTGTTCAGTTTATGAGCGTGCCCTCGAGTGTAAAGTTTCTATTGAACCCTTGTTCGTTAACTAAAGCCTGTAATCTGCGAAGAGGGCAGGAGATTCTCACGGATTTTTCCATTCAGGGAACAAAAGTGATGGAAACGGGATCATTCTTTTTTATTCCGGACTAAATTTGGATTTGAATATGCATTCTACTAACGACACCCACACATGGATCAACTGTCAGAGGAAACAGACAAAACCGTCTCACTGTGATGTCTGGGTTACTCAGCAAAAAGATGGCTTTATGTTGCTAGTACAAACATCGTTTAACAGTTTCAGCACAAATTCCGGAAAGTCTGCTTCGTTTAAAATAGTCAATGGTAGCGGAGGCGCTCGCCCCGATTTTCCGGGTAGGTTTGTGTTGGTGGCGTGCAGGTGTGGGTCTGCTGTCCTTTTGTGATTCAGGACCATGGTTTGCAGAGCCTATCAAGGAGTTTGCTTGTTGTATGGTGGGCATCTAATATATTCCATAGAATGTCTACTGATCATTTCCGTTATTCGACTCTTGGGTACAAGTCATCTGCCCGGATGTCCTAACCGGTTTATCGGGCGTGTGCCATGTTATGCGGCTATACCCAATGCCTTCTGCTGGATCCAATGGACTTTATGCACTCAAAGTTCTTCAGTCCTCAACCTAACGTTCCGAACACGCCATCCTTATCGGCCTGGGTTTGACTCACCTTGTCGATCATCGGGTTCGGTGCGTTTCTAACCTGTCCTGTGTACCCTGTGCATTGTTCAGGACAGTCAATCTTATCTTACTGCTCTACACTGTGCTCTCTTGACAGCAACCCGTAATAGACACTTTAATAACATGAATGATACCCACGTGGGTGCACGATTGTTGGAAGTGCGCATCGATGTTTTGGAAACGAAACGTTACGAGCTGGACCGTACCTGATAGTGTGGAAATACAAACCATAATTCAAGTAACGTAAGTGTACCCAGGGCGCATTGATCTTAGGCCCGTAGACTTATGTGGCTTCTTAAGCCTTGTACACCTTACTATGCCCACATACCACGTGACGCAATTTGTCGCAGCGGTCACAGGTAAAAATCTGCAATGAAAGATTTTGTCGAATGGAGACGAAGGGGAAAATAACTTAACAGAATTCACATTCGTGTGAGTGCACACATGATGTTAACTGTGACATGCTATATCGAACATCGTGGTACGACACAACTGAAAACGAAAATGTATAAACAATAAATGCGGACTTTCCGATTGAGTTTAACTTGAGTGGCTGCGACTCTCGCCATTGTTGCGCGTTTATATTGGCTACATGTCCACCCTTCCGGAGTGCAAAAGGCAGTTTATCCGTTCCGCGATGGAGATCGGTTGCGTGACATTAGTCGCTAATCCGCTTGATCAAGCGATTCCATCGAGTTCCACGTGCTGACATAAATCTGTCGGAATATGGCGGTTGGGTAGATTCATGATTTAGTTTGCGAAATTCTTGGATGTGCCCAAAAGGACTGAATGCTAGGAATATAACAGTCGAGTGTTTAGAAGCGGACGTTCATTGGAAATCATGATCAGCGTTTGCTGGAGGCTTGATCGCGTAGAATCCGTTTGACGTCACCGTTAAGTAAGTGTTAGTAAGTGTCCTGCACTTGTCCGCACTCCAAGAAGAATATTGAGCCATCATAATTTTTGGGGTTAAATCATTTGAAATACCGTCGATAAATGTGCAGCGTAAGCAAGGGCATGTAGGGTGGACGATGTGACGGTGTCTCTGACGTTGATTTCGTTGAAGTACGTGCGGAATTCTGAAAGTGAGCGACTCCACGCAGGATGATGGTTCGGTTTATATACGGGTTATCATGTGGACAGCTATAAAGAATGGGCTAGCCTTTCTTGAGTATGGGAACTACCAAAACTGACTACAATTGCATTTATCCATAGTATCTTCTGGCCAGGATGCCCAATATTTGGAATTAAGCTGTGGCCTTTGGAAACGCATCGTATCGTTTGTTCGCACTGGCTCGCTCCATCATTTGGTAGTACGCCTAAAGGCATCTTTGGAATTGTCTTCATAGAATGAGTTTCACGAGTATATCACCTCGGTCGTGTTCACATGAAATCGGCCGTTTCGTTGACGTAGCAGCAGACAGAACACCGCCACTACACAAACCTCACCATTAGCGTGCAAAACAGACAAGAAGAGATGAGTTTACTCGGTGTGTATTAGATAAGCGAAAAAGAGAAGTCTGAATGCCGAGAAAGAGGACGTATTTGCTTTACAGTTATAACGAAAGCTGAAACGGGAGGGAGCAGAGTTAGGGGCAAATGTTACCTGTATTGTTACCTTGACGTGGTCATCATCTTCATCATAACAGCCATGAGCCTGACCAAAGGTACTGTGGCTCCGGCCGCCGCTCACCTCAGCAGTGACGTGGAATATCTTGAAAGAAAACGTTATCTAGAAGGTCAACGAATACTAAAGAGGACTAAGCGGAAGAACTAGAAATGTTATGGACACAGGTACGCCATTGACTGTCACGGTCAACCGTTGGGCGATCGGAGTGCTATTTGTTTAAGGGTACCTTTTCTAACCCCCTTCTTCCTGATACGGAAGACAGAAGTGCCGCAACTATGAAAATAGTTCTGCTGTATGCCCATAAGATCGTGCCTCACTATCTAAGCACTCCTACGCGGTCGGTAGTGCGACATACAATCCTATGAGTGTAACCGCTTTTCGTCTGACTGTTCCCCTTTGGCCTGTCTGACAAGGTTGCACCTGGAAGGACCGGAGTCCTAGTCAGCATAGCCCGCCGGATCAAAACAGTACACAAGCCCGATCACCGTCAAGGTAGCAGTATAGGTCGGGTTTTGAACCGGCGGGCTGTACTGACTAAGACTCCGATCCTTCCAGATGCACCTTTTTCAGACAAGCCAGAGAAAAGCAGTCAGACGAAGAGCAGTTACTGACGGCGTAGGAGTTCTCAGGTAGCGAGGCTCGATACTATGGGCATACGATAGAACTATTGTAGTTGCAACACTGCTGTCTTCCGCTTCAGGAAGAAGAGGGTTTGGAAAAGTACCCTCACACGAAGAGCACTCCGGTCGCCCAACGGTTGACCGTGACCGCCGGTGTATTATCCAGTACGGTCGGAAAACATCTGGTATCACCCATAAGCCTGATCTAGTTTTGTGTACATCCACTGCACACAGCACTGCTCAGAATCAGTCATTAATATCTTATTCACTGCGCCCTCGGCCTAGGCAAGCCGTTCACTGTATCCTGTTGTCTTGCATATCAGACCTTTGAGTCAGACTCGGGGTGGGGTCACTTAAGTCAACCCCCTTCCGCAACACAAACGACCGGGAAGTATCGGAAGTTGTTCTCCCGACAGTGACATTATTCACCCATCACGACTCTCTCCTACTGTTTACCTCTCAAGTCTTCTGCCTTCCATGTGCCTTCGGGTGATAACTGTTTTCTGAGGCCAAGACAACTGGTAAACATTGGTGCTTTCAGTGTCCACACTCTCCGACAAGTCGGCCACTAAGCTTCTCTGGCAAGTACTCTCTCGAGTTTGGAGCTTGATGTGTACTGCGTATCGGAGACGCGAGTCTATGACTCTGGCATCGTCATTCGCTTGATTCCACTTCCGGCTAATTGTCGGTCCAAGTGCTTCACTCTCCAGGTTTTTGGTGACGCCGAAGCTGAATCTCGTGGTCAAGCGGGAGTGGGAATCGCACCGAGTTGCAAGGCAGAACAATGTTTGCTCAACTGGATCCCAGTGGACAGTCGCTTGTGCACCGTTAGACTCAATACGTTGATTAAAGCCTATCGATTCCAATTGTTGTGTATTAATTGTCAGCGTACGCTCCAAGGGACAGTTGTTCGGATGCTACCAAAGATGTTTTCTGTGACGCCCTCGTTGACCTTCTGAGGCAGACTAAGCACTCAGACATCTTCATGTTAACAGGCGATTTGTATGCTCTTCGGAGGAGAAGCAGCTAGGAGGTACGCTTGGTGTTCGGGCACAACCCACTGACAATGGCGAAAGACTGCTGCAGCTGTGCGCATCCCACGGTCTCTATATTTCGAACACAACATTCTAACACAAAACGTACTCATCATCATCATAGACAGCAATACATCAGTGGTTCACACTAATGCTTAACTGCCACACAACCAATAAAGAAACAGCAAACCCCATATAGAAAGAGAGAAGGAAAAAAGAAGGGGACGGGAAGGGACCTAACTACTGAAAATGACTACGTCC
>QNGE01008054.1:0-19211 GCA_008508345.1 Paragonimus westermani
TAGAAATTATGCGTTCTACTCAACAATGCGGTATTAACAACTCTCTGAAATCAGCGACAATGCTTTCTTTTGAAAAGGATTAGTTAAACCGTCGTTCTGGAAGGGAAAACTGCAAAACTTTTGCACAGCATCCACTTTTGCCTTCAGTGTTGTTTGAATGGCCAGTAATATCTAAGGCCGTCCATCGGCTGCGCGGTGGCCAGTTGGAGTCTATAGTGTTATCACTGTATTTACCTTGGCATAGACAACCTGATAAGAGTGAGTCCAGATATGACCCTACGTGGGATATAACAACGAACATTTTGTAGAAAAAAATGCTGGAAACTTTCAACTTTTAAGGCTGCCAGGGACGCAGACTACCATCACAATGCGCCTGCTTTTTGACTTGCTGTTTTCAATTAACACTGAACATAGTTCCTAGTCGCCTGCGACTTTTTAAAAACATTTTTATGCTTCGAATGCTTTGTATTAGACCTTAGAATTTTATTGGTGTAAATTTCAAACACATTCATCTCAAGAAAATGGGGATTGACTGTATAAGCGAAGATCTTCCCTGTCTAAGGTCGCTTATGCCCAATTGCAATTTTCAAGCCCTTTAGGTATATTAACACGGCATACCTTCTGGTACAGCTTCTCCAAGACAAAGAAAAACGGAACCGAAGTCTTCCTCTTCTGAATTGGCATTGTCAAGCTCAGACAGCTCGTTGTCAGTTGTGAATTTAATCTTTTCCAAGTAGAGAAAATAGCATGCCAAAAGAACGGCGTGTTCTTCGTCGTCTCCACAGAGCATGTTTAAAAATTGCTGCAACGTGGAAACAAATATTCAGGCAATTAGTATGGCTCTAAGGCTAAACAAGATGAGCATCCACAGACTAAACAAACTCAAACAGCCACGAGTGAAAATAGTAAGATAAAGCTGCCTTTGGTGAAGTAATTCAGCTGAGGAAAATTGCTGAAACTAAGAGATTTATTCAAACTGTGGAAATGCAACCTAGCGGGCACTATGTTGTAAAGGTGATTAATGGCAGCCAAATATTTTACTTAAAATAAATGTGGTATGTGATATCAATGGCCAGTTGCACAACTTATTCAAAAACGCGTCACTTTAAACATCCGCACAATACAGGTGCAGACCTAAAGTAGCCGCAGGAAATGCTTCAGCAGCAAAGCCGAACTTCCTTTAATTTAAGCAAAACCCTGAGTAAACTGCGTTGTTGAACATAAGGCAAAGTGATCCACAATTGTTCGACAGAATGAACAACCTTACAAATTCTCATACGCTAGGATGCTACTGGACAATTGACCATCACGTATCCAAATATGACCAGATGCCCAAATAGCTGGATCCAGTGAACATTCATCTGTTAGACCGTCCACTTGGGAAAGGCTACTGCCGCGTATGATAAAGGTGACTGTTTTTGATCACCACGAAGCCACTACATGGTTACCAGCGTTACGGACCATTTGTGACATTGATGATTTTTTTTTCTGAATATAGGCGATGGACAGTAGGCTGCAAACAACATTTTTAAGTTAGTGCATGTGCCATTTTTAATCACTCATTTAGGGTACACAGCCGTTTGACATAAACGACCATTTGTTCATACCACACTAGCCAGATGTACCCGCTTATTCAACTTCTTGCTGATTTGTCCGCTCAAGACACGCCACTTAGATTATCCAATCACAGTTTCCAGACAGGAGCAGGCAGTTCGTGAGAGAAATCAGTGGTAAACAGGCTAATTCTGATAAAGAAGAGAGACGTAAACTGCTGTGTATGTTGCACTACCTGAACCATCAGATGTGCAGTTTTAATATCAAGCCAGTGGTTATTTGCAGTAGTAAATCTTACGACTGAGAATGTACTTCTGGCTTCTATTTTTTGCAGGCTGATCATAGGAAACACAAAATGACGCGTTTCTGAATCCAGATAATCACAATTAACGAAGTAATACGATATATTGTAAAAATCAGTCAGCTGTTGTTTTAGAGAGTCTGAATAATATCAGAGCTAAAGAATGAAAGTAGTAAGTGGTGAAGCACTTACGTCGCTAGTGCACCAAATATCCGCAAGACCACGAAAAAATGCTGCATCCGACATATTGGGGATCAGTGAAACATAACGAGCCAATCGTTTCTGAAAGAAAGAATTTGAATAAATTATAAATTGTGATCAGTATACTACAAATGGGAAGAGGAATGTGATTGCATAGATATCTCAGCAATAAGTATGATATCCTCAAGTGTATAAATCCCTGTTATATTGTAATCAGAACAAAAAATATAGGGGCAGAGTACACAAGCTGTTGACCTTAAGTAGAAAAGATTCACCATACTTCATATAAAAAATAGGAGTTTCAGACACAAAAAGGTATAGTGTCTAAATGAAGTGACGTCTGGTTGGATCTACGTGTCGTAGGTGAGGATCTATCAGTTAAGCATTTATTGGTAAACAAATATTATTTCGTATTGTCTGTGGTGGATAGACAGGTCAGTTTGTTTAAAACGTGAGATCAATTATTCAACCATAGAATCCGTCAAATATAGAGTACTGAGAAACGGTTGAGCTACTCTACTGTATAACGATGTTTAGCAACAATAAAATTACGGATAGTGGTGTGCTAGTGATCAGCACTGTCATGTGACTGTCATACGGTTAGGAAACAACAGCCATTGTCTCACGATGTATGAGACTTAATATCCAGGTTGTCCCGAAAACATAGACAGGGACAAAAAATCCGGAGTCCAAGCTCAAAGGCCTACCCTGATTAGCATTCATGGCTCGGGAGTGTGCGACAAGTCTGGATAAACTTGTTTACCACCCGCCCACCTACAGCCAGCTAATTTGGCTGTGATTACAATGGTATGTGGTGCCCGTTCGCTTAACCTATTTTATTACCGGGTCTAATCGTTTAATAAGCCCTTTGGTCTGGACTCCGCTGCGAGTAGAACAAAATCAAATATTTGGAAGTGTCACACACGCCTGAGCCATGAGTGTTAATTAGGGTAATATTTCTAGTTCGGACTCCGGATTTTTTATCCCGGTATAAACCTCTGGGGCAACCTGTATAAGCACGTAGCATCAAGGTGTTCACATCCTACAAACAAACAACCAAGTCAAGTGTGATGAGGGTATTTAGTTACGAAATGACTTCTTTGTGGCTTTCAGTGCATACTTTGTAATATGTCTACTATATGGACAGCATAGTAAGACAGACTGAATTTGTCACCGAATACGACCTCCACCATGTTAGCTACAGACCTTTAGTGGTTAAGCTACCAGTGTGCCTATTTGCACAAGACAATACTTCGTGTCCTACACCGACGGGCCGTCGTACGAGCAGAGAATGCTAGGAGTGGCAAACGATTACTAGGCAACCACAGTACGTGACCCGATCGTCTACCTTTGTTAATCCTCAGGTAATCAGCGATGGGTCTAATATACAGCGTTGCGCTGAAGAATCATAGCACACAGGTTGGAGGGTATGAGCAAGGTATGGTCTCCAGCATTTTCTTCGCTGACGATCCTCTGTCCAAACTAATAGGGGTTACACCCTAGCTGATAGCAATTGCACATACAACATGACAGATCAGAAAACGTAGTGCATGACGCCGTTCGAACATCCAACGTGCGTTCGGTTATCTTGGTTTCTAAGTTTAAGTGTAGATACGTCGGTCAGTAAAACTTTCTCCCCAATGGGACACTTCAGGCAAAACATCACCTGGTCCCACTACAGTGTGCCCACCCGTCAGTGGTAACTAAATGTGATGCCCGAACACAGAGGCTTTCCGAATAGCCACATAGATTAAACGCCTTAAACAGTTTGTGAGCAAATTCTGTGAAACCACTCTGACATCGATACACTCTCAGAGTGCTTTGCTGACTTACTGCACTAGAGCTCGTGAGGCATCAACTGTAAGACAATGCACATTTTCTCTAGTAAAATCGAATTAAAAATTAAGGAGATGGAAGTGAACGCTTTGGAGCATAGATTGGTACAACAGTCTGAAGTTGCTGTATGTCAAACTTATATAACTTACTTGTAATTCAGTCGTTCCTACATTTATAACTATATGTAATGTACCACTGAATATTCTCACTAGATTTACTCGTTACTTACGATAAGAGTATCCTCTCATTAACTTTAATTCAAATTAATCGAATCACTGAAAGCTATCTGAATGGTAATGACTGACCAACTGCGGCGACCGCCAGTGAGAGTAGTATATCGCAATATCAATCGGACGCGGAACAAAATCATTCTGTTTCTAGATAGGAAACATACTGTGTTATGCGTGCTCTATATATGGAGTCAAATGACTTTTCTCAGTTCTAAACGTTCACGTTTACTTGAAAACCAATCACAATGAGACTGGACCTTGACGTGGTGTGACGGCTTGCGCATCTCTATGACGTTTTGGGCTATACTGGACAGAGTTACTCATACCAGGTAGGCCAATAGGTAGAGGTCTGACAAACCACAGTCTCCTGGTCCTCCAGGTTGGGGGTTGGAAGATGGTTGGCACCTCTTCCCGAAAAACGTACCATTTCTGGTACACCGCCACCCACCCGCTGCCTTGCGGTACAGGCTTTTGAGCCAAAGGCTTTGGTTGAGAACCCTAATCGTTCTCCTGTCTAGGTCTGGGCGTCCTAGCAGTATCTCAGCCCACACACAACCATGAATACTCACAACACAAACAACTCCATGAAAACCAATCATCAGACGATAATTTAACTTGCTACTCACATTAGCGCTTTTATAGTGGAAAGCCATGCCTGACATCCGTAGTGACAAATCAAAAACTGGAAAACATAGATAACTATTCGTCCGTCCGTCCATCTCGATCAAGAGAAACCGCATCCTGTAAATTGACAACAGCTTCCAGACTTTCCGGTACCATTACTATAAAACATTAGGCCAGTTAAACTGGAAGTGACTGTCTGTGTATTAGGTTGGTTACACAGTCCTTCCTCATGTTTAAGGAGGTTAGAAGTGCATCATGACGACTTAAACGCCGTCTGGTACAAATCAGGATGTAAATAAAACCACAGTTGCGTAGTGAAGACCGTGGATAATGGATTGGCGCTGGTGGATTCCAGCGTGAACTGCTTAAGGAATCATGCAGGGGCAGTCGATCCCCTGAATCATTTGGTGGATTCCATATTAGATAGCGGGACGGGTGGGTAACAGAGTCTAAATGTGAAATTTCAGAGCTCCTGGTGTGGCTTCGTAGCTCAGCTAGTAGAGCGCTTACAGCGTTGAGGCATGCTGTGTCTGTCGCTGGTCCGAATCCAGCCGAAGCCCAGATTTTTCATAGTTGGGTTTCAGCTAAAATTACTAAAGGTTTTTTGTAGTGCATAAATTCCAGCATAACTGTGTGAGGCTACTGCACACAGAATATCAACGAAACATTCTAAACTTTCGACCCATTAAGGACCCCTTTTAAACATTTACATTTGCGGTTGCACCTGAACAAACGGACAAAACTATTTTAGTTACTCTACTGAGCACATGTTCTAACATACACGAAGCCTCAATGAGATAACCGTGTTGATAATGTTTCAAATCCAGTAAGTTACACAAAAGGCGCTATCCCTTGGATTTTGACGACATCACGTGTCGCTTCTTCTGTACTGAAGAATAAATTTAATATACAGCTTGCAATGACGCTATGCAGCTTGTTTGTTTGAAAAAAGTGCAGTTGTCGCGATAATTGCAAAGTTGTGCTTGTCACGGATGAATCACGATAGTAGAATTATGTAATGGGATTCTTGGTTGAGGTTTTTTGTCGCTAAAGATAGCAACTATTCTGCATATAGTCACGCTATCACAGTGTTTCATTCACACGGTAACTATATTCGCTCCCTACAAGCACCAAATACACGACTGATATGTTATCCCAGCATTCCAAGATTGCAGCCGTACTATCGTTAGCCCCGTTAACAGGCTGCCCTTCATGTGGTGGTCAAGTGTGCGCCTTCGGTTATACTACCCCTGTTTGCTATGACAATGACCACCTGGTTCAAAGCCACGGTGACTTCCACGTGGTTTGATCAGCTGCCAAGCAATTCTACCCTCACTTGGCTTATCAAAGGATCAGTGGGATGAAATCAGTGCACTTCATTTAGCTCAGTAAACTCTTTGTGATCGTTTCTCAGACCTTCGCTTCCCTACATGAAGAAGATCAGGAGGCTTCATGATACGACATTTAAGTGGTAAGATTCGCAAGTGGTGAGACCCAGAACTTTTAACCACATTTCGAAAGAAACGGTTGACGAAGAGACAGAGATTGGTAGCACGTTAGTATAAACAATTGGTCTTGACGATTTGCACACATTACTACTTTTTTTGAGGCGAATAACAGTTTAAATGCGGTAGTCTTACCATTGATTCCAAACGTGTTATGGTTGGATTAGATCCCGGTAAGATATCCTCAGGAGGATTCAGTGGATTCAAATACCGAGTCACCATGACTTCTTTGCAGTCAGGATTCAAAACCATCGGGTTGAATTGACGTTCTTCGAAGAATTTCTGTTTTTTGACTCTCTCTTGCCATTCTGATATTTGTGTAAGGACCTCCCTAGATTCAACAGCTACAAACTGAATTCGGCAGGGGAAGTTAAACAGAGTACACTAAAGTTATAATCGTGAAACTACCCTCTCCAATGAAACGTAACCAACGTTACGCACGCAACTATAGTGTACTTCATGGAAAAAATGGTCTCTTAAAATATTGTACGGCTTTCCCCACAGCCATGTTCTTGGAATGTTAGTTATGGCAGCGCCCAGTCACACATTTAAATGCTGATGAGTAGTGGGGAACTGTGGTGATTACGAACTGTGTACCACTCACAGTTCTTGCATTCGTATAGCCGTTTCAACCAGCTCCTTTTGAAAAGCAACAACAGGCTCGAGTTTTGCTCGTTGGAGTGAATAACATAATGCCAAACCAGTTTAATGACATCTTTGGATTCAACTCGAAGAGAGTTCCTAATCCTAGTGTCACCAGAGCGGCTAGACAATCTCAGCATCAGTCATGAGCAAACATAACTGACCGTTTGTACACGATCGTTCGGTCGTGCCTAACGTCAGATCAGTGGAACAGTAACTAACACCGTTATTCTAGTCTATAGGGGCCAGGGCCAGCAATGTTGCATGTTCGAGCACGTTGAAAAAAGTCAACACAATCTTCAGCATATTTAGAGAGATGCTTGTCGTTAGAAGATATCTAGATACCTTCATCTAAAGCGCTAGTGTGTTCACATGTCGGCTGAAAAGGCAAAGCAAAACACCGTAATATTCCAATGTACCGTGTAAATATTGGACGGTAAATGGTCATGTAAACAGCCTGTTCCATCATTTTCAGGTATTGCATCCGGATCGTATTTCGGTTGGATAACTTCTAGTACAATTTAAGGTTGGCACCTTGATGTTGAATGTTTGAATAAGACGTAGTTATTGTCAGTAGTTGGGTCCCTTCTCGTCCCCTTCTTTTTTCTTTCTCTCTTCTTATATAGGGTTTGCTTTCTCTTCTTGGTTATGTGGCAGTTACGCATTAGTGTGAATCACTGATGTATTGCTGTCTATGATGATGATGATGATGACACTTTAAAGCTCCAATAATTATAATGATCTGGACAGATTGTTCACGAAATCAAATGCTGTGGTTGCGACACCATTTGCACAGGGGAAGGAAGCAAACAGCCGAAAGTGAATGTCAGTGAACACAAGGCTTAAGATATCTAGCAAAAACCACACATCAGCTTCTAATGCTACAGATAAATTCAGCTATTTCGCTACGCGCGCTATCGGAGAAGTACAACTCACAGCTTACCAAGGTTCACATGGTTCAAAAGTGTGTTGTCCCATGTGGAACTATGCTGCGCTGAGTCTGTTGTAGTTTATATCTAACACGTATGTGCCAACCGCAATAATAACAAACTCCTGTTTACCGAGTGGCACAAAGTGATAACTAGAACGAGCCACCGACACTTCTTATCAAAGTCAATCTCATGCTTCCAATCAGATAGCCACTAGATTCAGCTAATCACTTCATATCCAACACGCACGAACCTAATTGTCGAAAACCCCGTATGACCTCCGGTCTTCTTCTAATGTGAGCTCAATCACAACAAATCTAGAGAAAGCCACCGAAATTGGCTGAAAATTGGAGTATCACGGTTTGATCTTTTTGTACTGTTCTAAATACACCAAATAAAAGTCATATGATGAAGTTATTTGATAGCGGTTTATATACAGGTCACAGGTGTCCTTTGTCCCACTCAATGAAATCCACTGATCATTGCAGAAATCAAAAGTATTTTCCGAAGCTGTGCAGAAATTTAGCATACGATCTTAAGATCATATGCATTCTGCACTGTGCAGGTTATGGAGACCAAGCATAAACAACAGACTCATTATCGTCTGACGTCCACATATTTCTATCACACACGTGATGGCCAAGTAACAATGTAGTCACGAAGAACAAAGACTGCCTGTTCATCTTGCTGGGGTCCTCGTGATCACTCCAATCGCCGGTTATAAAACCTATCCGAGGTGGTGATTTACCTCAGTCAATGACGTACCTGCATCCATATCATTCCTAGCTCTTCCGCTTAGTCTTCTTTTACTAATTTTCACCCTTCTTGGTAACGTTTTTTCTAAGGTATTCCACGTCACTGTTGAGGTAAGCGGAGGCTCCAGCCATTGTACCTTCTGAGCAGGCTGTTGGCTGTTATAATGATGATGATGATGATGATGATGATGATGATGATGATGATGATGATGATGATGATGGATCTGTGGTTGATGTTCCGCAGGTACACGGTATAGCAAAGTGGCGGCATTCATAAAACTGTTGATGAGCCTTCAGTGAACTACAACCAGTGAGCACCTACCACCTTATTACTATCAAGAAGAAACTCCCAGGAAGGGAAATGTCTGCACGATGTGAAATGTCTGGCACTAATTATCACTCAAGGAAAATAACTCAGTGGATCGGAAAACAAATACTTTTTGGCCTTATGATAAATTCAGTCTCCCTCAGAAGGACACTGTCTCATTCATATCGGGCAGAAGACAACTTTCTTACTCACTGGGTCCAGGACGCTTCATTACGGTAAGTGAACCTTTACGTCAACACCCACTGGCCAGGACAATGTAGAATCTTTTACTAGCCAGAATAATGAACTTTGGTGGAAACACATTCGATACTGTTTTTGTTTCCTAAATCCCTCCAAAGCAACACACATCAGCTCATGGCTTAGCCACGTGGATGGTGCTCTTTAGGTCCGATAAGATTACGTATAGAACATAAGAGATTGCATTCTGAAAACCGGCCATTCGAACGACGCAATTACAAGATAAATCAAAAATCTTTCAACCAGAAGATTTAAAGAAACAAACTACACTGGACTCACTTTCCATGTTGCTTGAACTGATGACCTACTAAATAGCGCTTCCAAAATGCAACCTTTTCTATGACATTGGTCTTACAAGCCTAGTCCTTAGCTCACATGAAGTAGTATTTACGGCGTTCTTTCATTTGGACAGTATTACTATACAGCAGCGAAAAATGGACGTTCAGAATAGAAGACATGAACCGTCTTCAGATAATTGACCAGCGATCTCTAAAATCGGTCGCTTGCATCATATGACACTGATGGGTGGGCAACAAAGAGGTTGGGAAGCGGGTATGTGGTAGTGACTGCCACACGATTTCTCCTATTCAATCCTTACGTTTAAATGGACAGGTGGCTAGACGATGTACTGAGGGTGCCAGCTAGTCATCCGTCACAGCAAGCGCTCTTTGCCGACGCCGCAGCTGACTGGCGTACGGTGTGGGGTGGACGGATGGTGACGTGGTGTAGGAAAGTGAAATCATTCGTCGAGGCATTGGCCACTGTAGGTCGAGTTTGTCCCACAGACTGACGCACTCGGGACTCACAGAGCCGGTGGTTGGAGACTTTGGGTGAGATGGCGGTCACTCGGGCTCAGTGTTATTGTTGTTTGACTTAGTTTTCTCTGACATGAGTGTACTTAGTGACGCGGGGTAGTGAAGGCCGTGAGGAGGCTGTCTTGTCGATGAGACTTTACTTCTACTCATAGCTTGGTTGTTTGTTTGCAAGGTGTGGACGCCTTGATGCTAAATGCTTGAATATAGACGTGACTGCTTTCAGTAGTTAGGTTCTCTCCTCTCCCCTTCTATTTTCTTTTCTATTCTCGTACGTCTTTTGTTTTTTACTTCTTGGTTGTGTGACAGCCAAGCATCACCGAGAACCACTGATATATTGCTCTCTTTGATTCTGATGATGGCGATTAAGTTATGAACACTATTATCCAGCTCAAGACGTGGGTGTCTTGGCAATGGTCCACCTCTGTGGATTCCCAGGGTTGCAGCTGTTACGCCGTATGGCTTCTTCCACTCAAATCTTTTGCTCCATGAAGTCTAAGATCTCAAGAAAGCCTGGGATTTTGCATAGTTTTTGCAAGTTCTCTTGATATCTGCACCACTCCAAAATATCTATTCAGAGATACACATGAATGATAACTCTCAAACAAATAACTGTTTTCTGGTAGTTTCGTTTTTTATTTGTTATCATTTCGAATAAGTAAGTAATTTTTGGAACTAGAAGTAAACTCAGTATGACACTAACCTTTGTAATCACTGGATCAGCTGGAGTGACTTGGGGCTCCAGTGTAATAAACAAATGAATCATGGGTTTTGTTGAGCTTTTTAGAGGATCTGGAACTTCGTAACCCAACAGTATTAAAGGTACCTTGATCGGTATTTGGCCCTCTACCTAAAAGTGGAAGAACGCAAGTCAAAGCATCAAAAACTACCAAGAAATCAGCCTATAACTCTTTCGTGTGAGTCTCCTCACCACGGTTAAGCGTGAACATTAGACAACAGAACGGTCAGGACAAGACCACTTATTCAAAAAGCAGTCGCCACCCTCTAAATTTTAATGTCTTGGCTGAATGGTTCCCTGATTTGTACAGAAACCTTGGTCTGTAACGCATGTCTCTACTCTTTGAGATTACAAGATTTCAGTGAACCATCACCATGAACAAGTGCTTCTTGTCTTAGCAAACGAGAAGGAAATGTCTTTCGATCCCCCTACAAAAGTGAAGCTTAGAACTGTATGAAGGCTTTGTGACATCCACTGCTTCTCACTGCACGACTTAGCCTGATTGAGGACTCCCGGTGCTCAAACCAGATTAAGTCGGATAAAGTTTACTTCAACCTCCGGAAGTAAGAAATCTTTCAGCTTCGGTGTCGAAACTGATGACACCATGAGTGTCTGGCGAAGGCCAAATGGCTCTGTCGAACAGACAGCCATAACATGGGCTCCAATTACAGACAAATTACCTTAGCGGTCGACAAATGGTGAACTTGTTGTCTTGCCGGTCCTGATGAAGGCTAAGAAAAGCATAAAGCCGAAACGGAAATGTCGTTAGGGAGATGAGCTTGTCAACGGAACTTTTCATAAATGCAGACTGAATTGGGGATTATGACCACTAGTGGTTAAGCCTTATGTCGCTTTAGATTGACCTAAACTGGAGATCTCAGAATTAGAATCTTATGAGAGGGGCAAACTGTCGATATTCAGGACGGTGATGATATCACGCTAGTGATATGATAAATCAGTCACTGTACCAGCGGAATGCTCGATGTCCAAACCGCCTTTATATACAGTGCTTTCAGAGCATTCCTTACATTTAGCTACTGAATATCATTCCGATCACTGAAATAGAACATCGAACAAATGTTGACGGATCAAAATCACGCTGAAACAACCATCTTTAGTGGCAATTACACACACACACACACACACAGAATAACTTGTAGGAGAGGTCATCAAAGCAGCTGTTGTAGTGGAAATTGATTACAGGTAAGTATAACTCGGTTTAATAGAAAGTGCGCTAGAGAAGAAGTGATACCACTAAATCATTTGCAGTTGGTATATTTCTTAGGTCGTAGAAGGCAGCATTGAATCATGCGGTCCTAAGAAGTATTATCTACGATGACATCCGAATATTCCACGAGTGACGACCACGCAGCCGTGGATACAAGGATGTGATACATAAAATAACCTTTGATGATGGTGGACCATCCACGACAAACCGTCAACGAAAAGATCGAAAAGTGAGGGTAACGCAGATTATTCAACTAGTACATGCAGTTCCTTATTCTTGTGGACCAACAACCTCGCCAAGTAAAACAGTTGTGCCCTCTGCAGGTACGTAGTGTGATCAAGTGACTTACCCGACAATTTTGGTAAATTGTGGAAAAAGGGATTTCCAGACTACCCAAGAGCCGGCGCTCAATTCGCAGAAGGTTCTTCTCCAAGCTACTTGTTTGCTGGACGTTTAAAATAACCTCATCATATACATTAATGATCAAAGGATCATTAATCGCCTCCAATTGCAGCGAAGGTGACTGGAAGCTGTAAAATTTTGTCAAAAGTGAAAACGGCTAAATTGGCTTACCAAAACATATATCGGACAAAATCGTTTACTGACAAGAGTACATAAAAGCGCTGAAAGATCTACCAAGAGATCCCAGCATCATTCATCTACCTCCCGATAGAAGATCAGGAGCAAACACTTTCAACAGAATATATTACGTGGCTGAAATAGTTAATGATGCACCCCGTGGCAGTAAACTCCGTCTGGAGAAGAACCAAAAGGTTGTAGCCCAGTCGATAGAAGGAAATGTAAATTTTCTGCAGGGGCTAAAACCTAGCGGCCTGAAGAACCAACGGGTGTATCAAAAGGCAACACCCAGAGGGACACAGGCATCAAATATATATGGCCTCCCGAACACAAATCCGGAATCCCAATACAAACTGTTTTATAAGTGAAAAACTCATCTTATCACGGTCTAGCGAAAAGGCTAGCGAAGGTTCTTGAGCTTCTCAGGATCCACCTATGCGTGTATAGCTTGATGAACACGTGAGTTTGTTGAAAGCGTATGTAATCTAAACGTCACAGTTAGGAAGATGGCAACTTTTGGTGTACAATCTCTGTTCACCAATGTATCCCTAACTGAAGCGACTGACATCATCTAGGATTGTGTGACTGAACACTAAATTGAACTTGATCTATCTGTACTTCGTCTATTCAGAATTCTCATTCTGTGCACTGAAAACGTACAATTTTTACTCAGATGACAGTTCTGTCGCCAAGTGGATGGTGGAGCCATAAATATTCCTCTTGGGCCTGTGCTGGTAGATACATTTATGGTTCCTCTTGAAAAAAAGCGCAAAGTAGCATACAATTAACAACTCTGTGCAAAGGATACGTGGAAGATACATTTGTAATCAGGCGCTTGACTAAATCTACATGCATGCATCCCATCAACTTACATCCAAATATCAAGTTTGCTAGTGAAATCGAGAACAACCATTTGCCATTTCTGGATGTCCGGCATGGCTCTCTTCGTAATGGTATGTTACAAAAAAAAGACTCAGGCTGGTTAACTGTTCGACTTCAGGAATTTTTCAGCAGTTACACACAAACATGGGCTTATGCACACATTATGCCGTGGAATTCACGAGATCCGTTCAAATGAAAGTATGCCCAAAGAGCTGAATTTCATCAGGCTGATTTTCACCGGAAATGGTTACCGGGTATCTTTTTTAGAAATGCATTCTGAACCAGTTGACGTCCAACTAGGTAACACAACAGTAACTCGTAAGCCCGTGTGTGTACCATCACTGTAACAGTCTACATAGGACGAAGGCCGGAGTCAACCCTACGCAGCACATATGCGTCAGCTAAGCTCACTGTGTGGTGGATAATCAGGTCGGAGGTGTGGGTATTCCAACACTCGGCGAAATACCTCGACGCGGGGGAGGCACGTCCAAAACCCCACAACTAACGGATCGGGCACGGCGAGGGCTACCGGATGAGTCATTGCTCGACTGGATCGGACCAACCGTCGAGACATGGCAGGCAAAAAAGAACGGACAACAAAGTCGAAGGCATGATTATTCCAACACTCGTACGTATATCGCAATACGGTCGTGGACTACGATCAGAGGCCAGCGTAGATAGATGGAGGAGAACAAGAGCAACCGGACGAGACATTGCTCAATGCAATCGGACTAACGGACGAAGAATGGCGGACAGAAAACCCCCCGATAGGCGGCGCCGATCACGCACATAAAGCAGGCAGAAGTGCACACGATGCGTGAGCGGAAGCTTGAAGTGTTGTGATCTGGAATGATGACTCGTAATTGCGAGCACGGGCATGGGCATGGCATGATAACTAGCGTATTGGACAATAAAGATTGTGCTTTATTGAACGCCTTTTCGCTACAATTGTGTTGCACTTAACAACGCACGTTTCCACAAGTCTATCAAGTGATCTATTGCCAGCACTCGCCAAATCCAACCTTAATTTACTTACGCATGCGGATTGCAGTGCGTAGGCCATACACTGAGAACAGTACACGCTCGGATCTTGCAACACATACAAAAATGGCTTCTAAATACGAGAAAAGTAACAACTAAAATTGCCCTAACAAAATACTTGTTCGGGTCTGGTCAAAGAGCATATCCTTTGGGAGGATTTCCTTGTTCGTCACACTGGAAACAAAGACACTAGCCTTCTCCCAAGCGCTATCCATACATCTTGAGAAACTAAATTTATGTGCAGAAGCAGATAGTGGTGAACTGATCACTTTTTCGGTAATTCACTGCGCAGGGCCGATCACCAAGTGAATTTTTTCAACCCTTTAACTCTTTATTGCCGAATTATTGTTTTTCACATTTCCCCAATATGCTCACTTTATCCTCGCCTTTAGAATGCTTTTGTGAATCCAACGTTAGCTGACTAACCGAACTGATTACTCACATAACTTGCTGATCGATTATTCTACACACGACATTTCAGTAATCCTCCCATATCCCTGTTTTCAGTCTGCATCCCCTATTTCACTGTCTATTCCGTTTCTTTTTTACTTTGGGAAAAAGCTCAAACATTCATTTATTTCACTTAAGCCCAAGATACGATCGTTAGCTGGACAAAATTGGCTATTTTGCTTACACGCACTTATGCTTTTATCCATTTTATCACTTCGTATAGGTGACTGACAAGAATGAACGAAGTGTTGCTCGAGTATACTTTTCACGTAACAATTATGACCTCACACGCAATTCATACGGGTACAATACTGTTTCAGACATTTTTCGGNATTGCGTCTTCACGCTAATGTTTTTCTTCTTTTTATCGCTGGTTCAGAAGATTTGCTGAGCTACAAATTTAAGGCCATACAAAAATTTCGCTCTCAAATTGGGTTAGGTTTGTCCCCATGATATATTGTACCTTTGTAGTACGCCTTCATCGATCGTCTATCAACGTATTTTCAGGACTGCAATTTAGCGACTGAACTGAGCACCGCATTAAACCGAAAATGAATCAGTTAAGTGCAGAGGGCTCTCACGAATACTTGCCGTTGGTAAATGGGCAATAGAAAACTCAAACAGCAAACTAGTTTGGAGGCTTACCGGAAGGTGGACTGAACTATCGACTCGCTAGTGGAGAAATAAAGGACAGTTGTATGCTTAGGATGTGCTTCGAATTCTGCCAGAGATCAAGTGATTACAGAGGCTTTCATTCAAGAATAACCCCTAGCAGAAGATGGACGGCTTTCACGATTAAGGGGATTCAGTCAATTTTTACTAAGATCTACATTACACACACCACACTAGTTACTGATTTTTAGGCAAACTACACTTATGCGTGTGCTAAACCTTGTCAGGAAGGCAGAATTCGAGCAACTAGCCTGATTATGCTAACTGTTTATCGAGTTGGATTGATCAGCCGAATGTAGTAGTTGTTAATTTGGTAGTCAGCTAAGCCTCTTGGATAAGTATTGGGAACGAAGTATCTCTCCACTTTGACAATCAGTTGGCTGAATGTATGCTACGGAGCGTTACTGAGATAATCATGAAAAAAGATTAGAATGCGCCTTACCAAAGTATATCAGTAGCTTTGTTCACGAATAAATGTGGTGTTTTTTCACTATCCCGGTTTTCATTTCCACTAATTACCTGTTGAGAATATAAGTCTCGTATGCACTGGACTTTTTATGTGCCCAGGTTATCTGCTAGTTTGCTAACGTGTCTCTTAATCTGGCTACCTTGAAGATTTTATTAACAATAAGATTGTATAAAATATGGAGGAGATAGCAAGTTATGGAAGTGATCCAAGGGCTCAACAGGAATGGAGTAAATTGTCACTCTTCGGAATTTTATAAGCGTAATCTCCAACTCACGTAAATGGCAGGCTTAGTTCGGAGTTCCAACTTGGGTTGCTTCCCTCGGATGCCGGAGTAAGGCTT
The DNA here is from genome assembly GCA_008508345.1 of Paragonimus westermani. NCBI lineage: Eukaryota > Metazoa > Platyhelminthes > Trematoda > Plagiorchiida > Troglotrematidae > Paragonimus > Paragonimus westermani. The sequence continues at coordinate 16,355 of QNGE01008054.1, forward strand.
ATATGGTTTTGAAATCGAATCTCAACAAGTGGTCGAATAGGCTAGAAAAAAAATCGACATTTTGGTTAAGCTTTGACATAAAGAAACTGAGTGTTTACAGCAATGTTGTGAAATCCTACAGTCATAATGTCTGCTCGGTAAATGTTTTCTCAATGAAAGATGTACACGATCGTAAACATCGTTCAGATACCGTTTCATACGAAGCTACCGGTCATACGGTGCATATGTGGGACCGGCAAACTTTATGTCAGTGACCTAAAACTATATGAAAAATCTCACCTCTATTTGAAGCCGACTTAAAGATCCACCATCAACCTGGCCAACCACGTTAGGCTGCCGTGCTGGAAGGTTGTGAGCCGCATAAATAATTACTCGAATTTCTAATCCACTCTCCCGAAGGTTTTGAGGTGCCATACGTCGTCGCTGTTGATGGACCGCTCGTAAAGGGCGTCTTGCTTGAAATAACTGCCTAAATATTGATATGACAAACCTGAAAAACATGTAGACAGAATATATCGTGATGAGCTACGAAAAAGTGTGTTGATTTGGAGTTAGCTTTTTACCTGTCTGTAGGCTGTTACTTGCCACGATGAGGTATGTCCAGAAGGGACGTCATACAACCCAACTAAACGTGTGGGTTCACAACACGAACTATAAAGGTGCATACTGGGTTTGTGCCACGCAGAGAGGGGTCAAAATGTACGTCGTTTTAATTAGAGATGCGGCCAATCTGACAGTAAACTAATTAGAAAGCAGAAACCCATTGAATTACTATGGCCGAATAACCAACGGATTGCAAGAATAACACGCGTAAAGAGGCGATCGGACTGTCTTCAGTGGTCAGAACTTAACATTATAACTCAACACGAGAAAAGCCTACCTGTTGAGATGGATTCGCACTCACAGAAGCGGAAATCGACTAAAGCAGCTGTTACTAATTTTGGGTTTTACACATGTATTATGTCGACGTGTGTTTACGTTTACAGGCTTTTAAAAGAGCCGTGTGATGATAATACTGTGCTTTTAAAATAAGAAGGATGAAACAAAATGCGGTGTGAAACTTTGCTTACATCATATTTGGTATTTGTTCTTCAACAACCATTTCTTTGAAAGACTTCTTTTTAAGTGCTTCCTGAAACCTTTGTTCAACTTGATTTTTCATCTGTGCAGAATAGTTTTGATAAAAGTTTTAGCCAGTGAATAGGGAAAATTTCTTCGTAAGCAGATAGGAATTAATAGAGAAGACTGGTATGGTGTAATACAGAAATATAAATTTTTGGGGTATTAAATACATATGATTGTGTGGTGAAGCTAGCTGTAACATCCACACTGACATACTGTTTTACACAATGGAGTACAGATGTTGACCGATGAGCAGTGACAACTAGCCAGAATGTAAGAACAGAAACGTCAAATTACCAGTGGAGTACAGCTGTGTACAAGAGTACCAAGACGATGGATCAGCAGAATAAATAGCGGGTGTGATTAAATTTTGTTCTGTGTTTTTAAATGCCGAATGGCAACTTTTTGGAGAAAAAGTGCCGGATGATATATTCGTGAACTATCCATAAAATGTTCACGAACAACACATCAAGCGGAATATTTGGCCAATATTTATCATTTATTTTGAACAGCAATTCATACAGCTTATTTTGAAGAAAGGGCAACTGGTGACACCAGAATTAATCAACAGAGTGTGAAGTAATGAAAATACAAAGCAGGCTGTCTGTCAAACGAACATGGTTAACACCACGAACAATTAACAAGTCCCTCCGTAAAAAATGGTCAGTGTTAATAATTCCAGCCGTCAAACGAAAGCTTCTTGTGCGGTGTGTGAAAAGTGGTCTTAAATGCTCTCCAGGGCATCGAGATGTTAGTACAGTCAAACCTCACTTATCGGGACCGGAAGACGTCTGTCATAGTGAGACAGCCGTTAGAAAAGTGACAGTAATGAACACCGAGTTCCTTGCAAAAGTATGTCGCAGACTTTTAGGGAACCAAGAATAGTCAATGTTCAGAAAACAACGACCGCGTAAGCAGGCAGTTCCCGTTGAATAATAGCAATGCGAGAAATAGAACACACGTGATATCCCATGGTGTGGAGGGCCGAAGGAATGGTGGCACTATGGGGGTCGGTTCCGTGTTTCGCAACCTCTTCTGTTCAGGTAACCTGGTTCCGATAGCCATTCAATATGCTGGTGCAGTACTACAGCTCCGCTGTCAAAAACCGCGATCATCTCGGGCCCGATGAGGGAGCTTGCCACTGGTACTCGTAACTCCTCGATGACTTTATAGCCCAGATTGCGTAGCATTTTGGATAGGTCTTTGGCCACAAGATTGTACCGAGCACAACACATATCGTGTATGCTACAGCACGATTGAAAAATGTCAGCAGGGCTTTTTAGTTGACCGCAGCTGCCGTGACAGAGAGCTGAGTGGTCACTTCAGTCACATCCAGATTTCCCAACCTTAGTCCGAAAGAGACCGCACCGGATCTGGTTGGCGCGAACAGAAATCCTGGGGGAAACGTGGCTAGGGGTAAATAGACAACTGTTGAAAAGTGGGAAGCGGGACGCTTCCTGAGGAATAAGACCGTTTAATGTTTGATAGATCCTGTCCATTCACGCCCAGTCGGCTTTCTAATTGCTCATTACTGCCACACCCTGAACGCGCGCCAGGACGTTGAATTCCCCCATGTCAAAGCCAAATAGATCGTCTGTGACCATATTCCTGGAAACTGGACAGCCGTAATCTGCGCAAAAATGGAAATGGTGGTGGACACACTGAGAATCCCCGGACTGCCAAAGCTAACTGGGATGTGGTTATAACTGGTTGGTGTGCATTTCAGAAGTTGAGG
>QNGE01008055.1:4260-19203 GCA_008508345.1 Paragonimus westermani
TTCTCTCTTTCTATATAGGGTTTGCTGTTTCTTCATGGTTGTGTGGCAGTTAAGCATTAATGTGAACCACTGATGTATTGCTGTCTATGATGATGATGAAGGTTGGCAAGGTTACTAATTCGTTTGCGCTTAGGATGTTTTGCATATCTTTTAGTAAATGGTGGAGCCGCATCTCCTTGATTGAAGCCACTATATATGATGTACCCGCCTGAATGCTAGTCTTAGACATTGATTTCTTCGGTTACTGTAGATGGAGAAATTGCTTCAGCGTATGGTCCAGTTTATTAGCTTAGTATACGGTGCAGAAATCCAGGTAGCTTGAATCTGTGTCATGGACTCACATCTGTTTGCCTTAACTGGCTCACCATGTCTTTCTCGAAAATAGGTATGGCTGTTGGTGTGATTGCTATCGTGGAGCGATCTTAATACCCGGGTGCCAAAATAACTTATACCTGAACATACGATGATTCAGACATTATTCATCACATCGGGATATTCTTCATTTTTGGTAAACGGATTTTGCTACGGCCTTCAAGGCAATGTTTGAGAATCGTGAATTCCGCACTTTCTCACAGTTACAAGAGTGCCTTCAGAGGTATATGGAGGATGTGGGCGTTATTCGCGTTCGTGGGACGAGCCGTAGTTCGAAAAGAGTTCTCAAGTACGATACTGTGAGTCGGCTTTGATTCCCTGAAAACCGCCTATACTTATAACCGTCGTGCGCAATATTATGGACGTAGTAGCGCATGCAAGGATTTGCGACATATCTAGTGGGTTAACGGTTGTCAGTTTTAAAAATTCTGTTTTCACTATACATGTTGCAGTGCACGATTTCACGCGGTCCGATGAAATGCCCTTCTGGCTCTGAGCTCTTTTGAGTTGGAGCACAACCACCACCTCAATCGTCTGGTATGAGTCCCATCCTACAAATCGCGGACTAGTAATTAGTGAATTTAACGAACACAAAAGCCTGTTCCAGTACAATACATCAACTGCTGACATTAAACAGTGTGTGTGGGAAGTGTACAGGGAGTTTATCACGGCCGCTGACGTTGGAAACATCCGCGCAAGTTGAAGCCTGCAATTTGATGTGAGTTTGTTATGTAAGAATGGTAACAGAACATTAGAGAACGTCGAAGAAATGCTGTCGATGATCAGTGCGATGGGTATGGTGCGCACCATAAGGGAACAAAACAGCAGACACGTGCATATCTGCTTTGCTAAGCGAATGCAACCTGAACTACTCCGACGTTTCCTGTATGTTGTGAAGTTGGATTCCACTTACAGGCAAAGGTATTTCATCAAACTTTCCTCATGCTTTTAACCTGGAAGTTACACCAGAGCATAGTAACAGATAGATTGGGACACGGCCGACCGGTGATGAACGGGTACGTTTGTAGTGAAAAGTATGCTTCACTATGTAGGCTGTTAGAAATTTTTTGAGAAATGATGGGGCTGCATATTTCGGTGAAAAGTTTGAAGAGTAAGATGGCTGCGAAAATGGGGACAGCCGTGTGGTGTTTGGCTGCGACATCATTTTGTGTTACTTCCATGTACGTGACGTCGTTCGTAAGCATGTAGTTAAATGATATTTGTCTGCCATGTTGGTTAAAGGACACACTCAATTCGCTGTCATTATCTGTTCAACCAAATGGCTACGGTAGATAGTGAAAAAAGTGAACGTTGCACCCTCGCACCGTATACGGTAGGTTCACACGTGATTTGAACATCACCCGCCGAACGGAGAGGTTTATGGACTATTTTCTGTGTCATTGGTTGTACGTCAAGCCCAAGTGGACCGTTCGTGCATAGAGTGATGTCTTCTACTTCGGCAATCGCATAAATCATAGATTGAAAAATGCAAACGAACGGTTACAAAAGAGGACGCACTCCTGAGATTTCCTAGCCGTTGCTATCAAAAAATATAGACCCACAGCGAGTGGCTGATGCGAGAGATTGAAATTTAGACTACCGACGGATGCAGCCGCCAAGAAGTTGTCGATGTTGACTTGCACGTCAAGAACATTCTTCACTGAATCACTTAGGTTGCATAGAGCATCGTCTGCTCTCATTTGTGAACTAGGAAAAATGGATGGAACAACAATGGGTGATCCAGCAGAGGGTACCGTTTGTCATCACTTCTAGGCTGGGACAAATGGGTGGTGAAGCTGTGGGTGATTCAGCATAGGGTACTGCTTCTTCTCAAAAGTAAGCTAGGACAGTTGCACGGAAGTTTCGTAAGCTATTAAATGGGAAATGCTCCTTGATGTCCTTCGTGGACTAGATCAACTTGTCCGCATTCCGGCGGACGTCATTCTTCCATGAAAGTGCACAAAAATGGTAGCAGCGAATGGCCAGGCATGCCAATTACAACTAGAAGAATACCGTAGACCTGCACAGTTCCTGTGCATATTTGTATGTTGCATACGTTCACCCGTGTATCTCACGCTAGCAGCTTCATAGGAAACTTATGTTCCTGTTCCAACGATGGCACAGGATCATTGTACATGGTCCTGCGTGGTCTTCAGGACGTAGGCTTACATCCCATGGCCCATAGAAGAGTTACTCTGAGCGTCCAATATATTTTATGCCTATCGTTCGGGGCGGTTAGCAGTGACGTACTACCTCACTGTTTGCTGTCTGCAACGTTCCGTAAGGTGCTGTTTGAGAACATTGAATGTTGACAAGAGAGAAAATTTTGCAGCTTCTCAAAAATTGCAAACTCATAAGATTGTACCATGGTGTAGCCCACAGTTTGATGGTACAAAGAAAAGCGTCAAATTGCTGTTGATAGTACACACTCAGTTAATACACGTATGCCCAATGTAGTTTACTGAGCCCTTGTGCCCCAACTACGAAGCTACAACCACCAATTCCAACGACGAAGCAATCGCCAAAACGGTAATCACGTTTTCCTCTTTGAGTATACTTGAATTTCGAGATGTGCGCATCTTACTAGGTTGAAGACACCGATTTTTATCATATTCCACAACTAGTTATCCGGAACAACGTGTAATGCAACTTTTCGTTATTTTTCACCGATCACAAAGCAAGTGAAACACCGCACATTTCTTGCTTAGGCCTACAGGATTGAAAATATTTCCAGTAGCAGAATTTAACGATTCTGAGAAATGAAACACGTAAAAAAGTTATAACAACCTCAGAAACTTAGAAACCGCTCGCCTCCAAGGTTACAGAGCCATTTATGATCTACCACTTACACCCAGCGTCGTACCTGCTAACCATCGCACGTGGCGAAGAAGCTGCGATATTTTACGGTCACTAGACTCAGTTGCATTCAGATGCTGAGAAGTACACTGACAGTCGGAGAAACCAACGCGCCCAATTGCGGCTAATTTGAATTGCTCGTAGGGTTCCCTGGAGTTCGGTAATTTCAGAATATCGTCCAATTCGTCACTGACGTGAGGTGGCAATGCCTCATCTACGTGGTGAAGACGGGTTAGCTCCGAATTGATTTGTCGTAGCGCAAATGTGGCTTCTAACGGAGCGAACCAAGATACGGGATTATTCTCTCTAAAGGGTGCAAACAGTACCGTTAGTGTACTGACCGAAGCTTCTGACAAAACGTAAGGTTGAAATTCCATCATGTTGGAATGAATAATAGATGGATATAAAAAGTTAATATGTGTAGAATAAAAACCAATAGTAAGTCAGTTATACAAAAGATATACCTGTGGAAAAAGAAATTCAAACGCGCCCCCAACTTAGTCGGGCACTTCAGGTTAGTGCTTGTCGCACTAATTCCTTCGTTCCCTGCGTACGACATTATCACACGTGAAAATCAAGAGGCCGTTGAGGAGAGGGAATTTACAAGTGGTCACTGATAGCTAGAAAGACTATGGACCGGCTGTCGATAAGCGATTGAACCGGAGAGGTATCAACTGTGTGTGTTCGTGTTCTCGCCAGTCACATGAAATGCAGACAAACAATCGGACAGCATACATCATGCGAATTTTCCTAAGAGCTTAGGAATAATATACCACTAAGAGTTTAGGAACTATCGCACAAATCCTACGGCAGGCAGGCCAGTGAAATAGTCAAGTCGCTACAAAGGCATATTAAATAATCCATTGCAGGCACTACATGCACGGGGAGTGCCAGTGAGATAAGACACAATGGCCCTCATCGCCTATCAACGGAATATCGTACGCCCAATTGATTAAGCACTCAGGAAGCTACCACCGTGATAAAACCCAGTGAGCTTCATCGTCTGCCCTTAGCGAACAGTCGTACGTATGCTAACAGTAAGTCAGCAAGGCTCAGGTGAAACTCAAATTGCAAATGGCCCTGGAGACAGCCGTAAGGTCATTCCAGTTTGTCCCGAGAAGGACGGCGGGGCTATTTCCGTGTTCCTGTTGTACGTGAGCTTGCTAGCTTCGTGTTGGTTGCTCGATCGTCTCGCAGTCCACGTAGGCGAAGTCGGCTTCAGATTGATGGTAGCCGGTGCACAAATGATAGTACCAACACGAGCACTGGTAGCATTGAACTTAGTTAACGGTCATGGGATCCTTCCTCAGGTGGTGTGTCTGGCTTCAAGGTCATCTTCCCTACAATATGCCCCCTCATCCTCGTATTAAATTGCTTTAGGCCACCTGTAGTGACCTGCCTGACACACACTGTTTCTAAAAGATCCCCTATAACTTCTATCTGTGACAAACTATTATCAATCACTCGAGTTCCAATTGCGGAATTTCTGCACCGTGTGGAAGCAGCTGCGGCACAGGTACTGGGAGTGGCAGGCATGTGACTAAACTCAGTGAATTGGCACACCGCCTTACTATTGGATGAGATGAAGAAATTCAGAAAATTACGATCGATAGGAAAGTGAAAGCGACAAAATACTGTGGCACACCTAAAGCGAACCTCGCGGATTGCGCGCTACTGTGCAGGCGGACGATCAACGACGGAGGTATGGACGGCTTACGTGTATAAAAACCATTTCAGCACACGTCCCAAAAATATTCGGCAGCTGACTATTGTATCATTGGGCATCAGTGCGTAAAACTACGCCATACCTACACCAGTTACGTTTATCAACATGGCATTCCACCGTATGAAGCCAACGTAGTTTAACTGGCGAGTGGCGCCAGCTAAAGTGACGTCGGTATATTAGAATAAATTTGAAATGAACCTTCGGGAACAAACAGTGCGAAACGCAAAAAGTTTCCCCCTTAGCGGCAAGCAGTAATGTCTTTCTGCCTTTAGTAGATCGCGTAATTTAATAAGCTGGTTTCGAGAATCAGCCTTACTCTGCTTCTTACGAAGGTTGCATAAGGCGTCCGAATGCATCTTTATCCTTAACTTACTTCCAACGTACAACTATATTTCACGAGTACTTTTGAAGCTGTTAATCATCTCCAATACATACCGCTCATATGTCATCGTTCAACTTGGAAGTCGTGTGGGCGTTTCAGGTTGGTCTTCTCAAGGCGATGTGTCACTACGATAATGAACTACGCAAGATGCCCGTAACCGTAATGAGCTCACCTAAAATATAATGTCATAGAAACTGTACACATATTATCGTTTGGTGGCTGCTGTCTGACGTGTACTATGTACACACTTATACATGACACTTCCGTATGGGCAGCTTGGCAGCAAATCCCTTCCCCTGTGTACCTTGGCACTTGCTGCATTTTGCGGACTATTGATGAGGAAACCATTTCAGGTTTCCCAGTGAGATCTGTTCAAGCCTCCCATATACTCCCGGAAGTTCTGATACTTCTCCTTGAATATTCTCCAGAACACGTCCTAGTTGGTCACCGTCATGCTGATCTGCCGTCAGAAAGCGATTTACATGCGACGAAACAGTTAACATCAACTGGATGTGATTATGTTAGGTCCCTTGAACGGCGTAGTTTTCATGCACTTGATTCGGGATTTTCAATTGTACCGTTTTACTGAAACCTGCCGTAAAACTCGCCTCACACCAGTTCTCCAATTATTTCTGTGTGAAAAGAAACCGACTGTCGTTCCTGAAGAACACTCAAAACGTAGAACCAACAGGCATGATGCTAAAAGAACGCGACTGGGTTTGAAAAGCTGTATATTTCCAGAAAAGTTTTGCGCTGCGTTAAGTTGTCAGCTTGAGCCTAATCTGGAACTAACAGAAGCAACCAAGAAAACAGAAAAAAGAAACCTTCGGTAAAATCCAGTCCAGCAGGCGGTACTCAGAAGCGCACCGAGCGGAAAATGTCTGAATTCTTTGAACTCGTTAAAATCTCATTAAAAAGTTTGGATTAGACGACCCTAAAGAATGGAATGTTGGTAGGTTTGTTGTAACAGGAGCAAGCATTAATCGCGTGCGACTAGTCACACAGCTGTAGAGAACGACACTGATTTCGTATTGGGCCTTCTATAGCAGGCATACAGTCATGAGCACAGAAGGAGCAATCAAGCAAACACGAGTGCAGTCGAGATCCTCAGGAAGCCACATGATCGAGGGTCACTGTGACAATGAAAACTGACTGGGTAGTATTCTGGTGGATCGTTCCAACAATTAGTGAGTCCGTATGATTCGAACGTTCTGCCTCAGTCTTCGATTGTTTCTCACCGAGTCCGTTCCTTTACACGTTTACAAATTCATTTTTCTTGACGATCGTAAATGTTACTTCTCTGTTTGTACACACGTTCAAGATAAAACTATGCACACAATGCCTTATGTTGATTTGGATGGTGGTACTTGATAGCTGAAAACCACGTGATCAGTACCCTATGTCCGAAGTTTTATCCAAGCAAGCTGAGAACATCATCATGGGTACTAATTTTCTAGTGGTCCCTCAGTTCCATACACTGGATCCGCTTCTCTAGTTGGTCCAATTGAAAGCAGTGTTTTTCAGTTGTTAGCCAGGCATCTGAATGAAGTTACAATGCAGCTTTACAATGCTATGGTGAATCAACAAAAAATATGCGTACGAAATTTTAAAGAGGGCAGCTTATCATCAAACCACGCTTGTTGAAAAGACACTACTGCAATCACCTCTCCATGGTATAAAACCATACGATAAAACGCCATACAAATCTTCTGGCAGAGGTGCAACAACTTGTCGGCAAATCGCAAATTAGCGAACTCTACACACAAGAACTTTGGACTAAGAAATGTTAAAAGCAACATGAGCACAGGTCCCCCTTGATCGTCCACAAACTGTTGCCGAGACAGCGAAAATCGTTCACCAAGTAGTGCAGCATTTTCAATCATTACTTAGTTGCTTGATTGCACCACATCCTCTTCCACAGTTAAAAGTAGGCGCGTGCGGTCCCGACAGTTCGGATTTCTTTTAAAGTGCTCCAACATTCATCGAGCCTCTAAAAGCAGAGAGACCGCAACCTCGCGACTCGGCCTGAAAGCAATTTTTTCAAGCCATTCCTCAAGTTGTTGCTTTAGTATATCAACCAAGTGGAACATACCGCAGTCAGAAGCGGACTGTTGTTGGTACCATGAACTTGTAGTGGTTCAAAACAGTCTCAGACTGCCCTACGTGAATGCAGACGTTTTTCACCGAGTTCAGTAACAAAAAATGAACGAATGCAACAAGACAGTTACGGGGGTTTAGCAAGTTTTAGAAATAAAAAGCTTGACTCACAGAAAGGGTTCAAGAATACCACCACAGCAACATTCCAAATTACCAGTATCCAGGAAGCGAGGATATTCCGAGATTACTGTGAGCGGCTGAAACGCGGTCGGTGTCGCGACAATGTTCGGAGTACAACGGAGCTAAAAATGGATGAGATCCGTGTAGTATCGTCAAGCAACTACGCCACAGGTAGAAGAGCAGAAAGGCGTGCGTGCACAAAGTCATTTTTAATCAATTCGAACAACCTGCAGAGATGACGCAAAAACGTTGTTGTACAATGATGAAGCATCGTTAGTGAACAAAACCAAGAAAAAACTCTACAAACGTTTCGGAGATGGAGCCAAACACTGCAAAAAAAACCATGCACTTACGCGTCGTTGGGGCAATGAAAGCTCACTAGCCGACCTTCAACGGCAATCAATGTTGTCAGCGATGACTTCATCTACCTCCTCCGCGCCCTACAAACTCAAACGTGCTAAAACAGAATTCGACGACATACTGGAATTAAGAATACTGCGCCTTTCCGAGAGTCAGTGGGCCTCACTGTTGTACCTGGTCCCCGAGGAAGCAGATGGTTGTTGCTCGCACAATGATTACCACGAAGCCACCAAATCAACTCTCCCTGACAAATATCAAACACCGCACATACGGAATTAGACTGTTTGAACAAATAGATAATCTGCTGTCAAGAAGATCGATGTGGTACACACTTATCATTAGGTTTCGTCAGTTAAGGACAATATACTCGAAACCACAGCTGTCAATCCTGTTGGACTTTTCAAATTCCGTCGAATGTCATTTGGTCTGAGAGACTCAGTTTAAACTTTTCAACGCTTCATTCATGAAGTAACGCGTGGTGTGGAATTTGTTTACCTATACCTGGATGATATTTTTGTGGCTAGTTCTTCGCACTTCCTCACCCTGCTGAAGCGTTTGACCCCAAATCGTACCATAATTAACCCCACCAAGTTCGAACTAGGTAAGATCACAATAGAGTTTCTGGATCGCATGTTTCCAGAACATATAAACACCTCATCAACAAGTAAGGGTGAAGCCATCCGTCACTACCTCCAGTCAAATTCCTTTGAACTACTTCGTCGTTGCAGTGGTCTGGACAACTACTACCTAAATTTCACAACTCGCTGTGCGCATATAATGCAAACAACAGCCGATCTCCTCCATGGGGTGCAAACAACAGTGAACACTGCGTTCATTGAACTCAAGGATGTCGTCGCCGAATCAGCTTCCCTTGTTCATCCCAACCGAAACGTTATGCTGTCAATTGTCCCCGACGTATCTGATACAACCGTCAGTGCCGCATTATAGAAGTTGGTTGATGGGCAGTGACAACTTTTGGTTTCATTCTCAAAACGTTTACAATCTGATGAATCCCGCTAAACTATGCGCGACAGAGAGCTATTGACCATTTGTTTAAGTATCTGCCACTTTCGTCATTCGGTGAAAGGCGAGAATTTCAGGGTTGATGCCGATCAAAACCCGTCACTACCTTCTCCAAGCGCTCACTCTAACAAGCATTTCCGAAGGAAATGTAGGCACTTGAACTATATCACTCAATTCACCACCGACATTCGAAGTGTCGCATTTGTGCAATACTGTCGTGTGTCCCTATTGACGCCTTGAAAAACCTCAGCGCGTCTTTCCATAATGACATTAATTTGGTAGCCATGGCTTTCCTGCAAGCTACTAATGTGGAGCTCGAGCGCCTCCCTCAAAGAGCTCTCAATCCGTATCTATGACACCTTCAGAATGAACAGTTATTTGAAACACTCCTCATGACACGCCTCGCCCTGTAGTGCCTGCATCTTCCCGCCCACACCGTGATCAATAAACTGCACAATTCGTCTCACCCTGACACACGCGCTTCAGTTAAACTTTTCACTCTACGTTTGGTGTGGTATAAACTAAACCACGATGTCTGCAGTTGGGGCCATTCTTGTCTCCAGTGCCCACGTTCCAGAAATCAAGGGTGCTTTAGGCACTTGCCACTGGTCTGACGCACAATTGCGTCACGCGCGCGTTGATCTGGTTGGCTCTTTACCACACCCAACTGGCTCTGTTTATCTGTTGACTTGTGTTGACGGATTCGAAAGTTGACCTGAAGCCGCACTGTTACCCAAATGCTCCTCAGAACGGTAGCCAGCGCCTTTCTGGAACGTTGAGTGGCATAATTTGATTGTCCAGCAGTGGTGACCACAGGTCACAGAACATACTTTGAAAGGCATTTTGTTGCCCTTTTAGGTGCGCTAGGACACATGTGCAGCTAAAATCCAGTCTTAGTAAGCACGCCAATCTTCCATGGTAAGAGGCACTCCCGTTGGTTGTGCTGGACCTTCGGAACACGATTAAATAGGACTCAAACGCTACTGTAGCCGAACTAGTTGAGCGTACACTTCGGTTAGCAGGCGAACTCGCCTTACTTGTGCCTTCAGTACTGCACGATTGCGACAACTATACAGCTTGCCTGGCGGGTCACATGCCAGAGCTACGTCTTGTGCAGCCTAGTGAGCAAGCGTCAGCCGTGCACCCGCATACAAAGCTGAACTCTTAAACTCATGCCTTTGTACGTAAGGAAGGCCAACGTCAACCGCCGCGCCCCCCATGCAACGGCCCATGTGGTGTTCTCGCAAGAGATGCGGAAACTTTCACCGTTATCCACAACGGCAAACGCGAGACAGTTTCTGTCGACAGGCCGAAACCAGCATTTATGTAACGGTCATCAGCTACACCTCGTTTGTCGACATGTGGCGTTTGTGGTCTAGAAACCCCATTGACAGTAGAAAGCATTCTCTCCCGGAACTCCCTGCAGTTGTCAACACCTCCGCAACCCCACCACTGCGCCTTCTGTCCCCAGGTGGGGAGCTTCCCAACCTCGTATGTTCCGCGGAATAAATTAACATCCCTCATTTTTTAAAGTGACATTTTTTGTAAAATATCTGCACCAAATTTAAAACGAATGAAGTTGAACGGCTTGGGTGTTGTGCTTAACGTGTTGTTGATAAGCAGATTGAGAATAACACAACGTTGCGATCAAGTTGTAATACTCTATGTTTCAACAACCTCGGGTGGCCTTCCTCAGTTGTACACAGTGCAAATCCTCCGTACACTATGGGAAATCGTCCGGAATAGACTTCTGTTATCCTGCATCGGACAGAAGCATTCGAAATACATGTACTATCCCGTCCAGGTGTTTTTCCTATAGACGGATCTCTCTACTGTGTCATCTGTTCTTCGCGTGACTAGAATGTCCAGGTACGGAAGGCAGTCACTCGCATCGTTCATTTTTCGTCAGTTTGTGTTGACACTGCGGCTACTCTGAAAGTCGGCATTCTCACGAATTTGATTTTCAGTTCTGGAATTTTGACTCGTTCAAAATTAGTTACATGTCCATGTGTGATCAGAATGTGCGAAATGTTACTCCGGAGAACATCACATGAATCGCGTCTTCTCACTGCTTTGCTGAAGTTCATCAAGGGAACAAACTGTTTCAAATCCCATTGGCAGCAGGATGGTATGCAGTCGTCCTGATGTGTTCACAACCTAATAGACGGGTTAAGTCTCGGAAAAGGACTGAGTGGAATCCGAAGCTCGGTCTGTAATGAAGAACAATGGGACGCCAAAATTTCCAATCCAATGCCGGAGGCACGTTTCGTCAACTGCCTCGGACGAAATATCGCAAAGGGGAACGGCAACAGACCATCGTGTAAATCTGTTGGCGTATGTAAACAAGAATGTTTTGCCGATTGATGGAGGTGATGGACCAACCAGATCAACAATGACATAAGAGGAGCGTGCGTCTGGGTTGAAAAATTTTCCAGGGGAGGGGTGACACTTCGGCGATGTACCTTGTTCTGCTTGCGGTGAAGGCATGATTTAGTCCACCAATGCGCATGTTTGTTCATAGTAGTCCAAACATTACCGACAGCAAGTAATTTGAGCGCGGCGCGGAAACCAGGGTGGGGAAAAAATGTAAATGGGAAAAATGGGTCGACAAAGAGAAGGGGATCAGACTGGACGTGGTACGCTGTCGGAACCATCACACAATAATGGATTTTTAAGAATGCAAGAACTATAGATGCACTGAAAATGTGACTTGCAAATGGATGGAAAGTCAGGATCAAATATATGGGTTTCCGCAATTTTTCAGTGACTCATGTCTTGCAGATTGGAAATCGCGTTAGCATGTATTCTTTAGAACGCATCAGCAACCACATTGAAGTTTCCGTCAGTGTTTCGAAGATTGGTTGTGAACTGCGCTATGAAATTTAGGTGTCAAAGTTCGCTAGGGGAATATCTATCCTGACTAGTGTTAAAGGCGTAGAATAAATGCTTATGTTCCGTTGAAACGGTGATGTTTCTTCCTTTTAACAAACGATGGAAATATCTAATGGACAAAAAGATAGCACGCAGCTCATGACCAACTGTGGTGTAATTGGCTTGCGCGGGTGAATAAAAATGAGACCTGTCGTGTTTCATCATCAACGCATTGCTGAAGCATTGCGCCAACAGCACGTTTAGATACACCATTCAAAGTTATCAGATGAGCATTCAACTTTGAATTAAAATTAGCAAGAGTCTTTGCGTATCTGATTACTTTCTCTACGTCGTTGAACGCTTGTAGCGCCTCAGGGTTTCAAATAACGCCTTTTTACAACCACTGAGCAGATCGTTTAAAGACTTCAGAAGCTGTGAGCACTGAGGAATAAAGCGAGGGTAATAGTTAACAGTTCCGATGGAACGCTGAGGTTTTTTGATAGAATCACGAATGGGATATTCCTACAACGCTTGCACCTTGACGTTTAAAGATCTGATGCCACGTGTGACTATAAAGGTCCGAGAAATTCAAAGAACGAGAGACCAAAAACACACTTTGCTAAAGTCAGGGAAGTACCATATTCAACCAAGCTCTTCAGCAAACCATGAGAATGTGTTTCATGTTCTTCGAGGGGACGAAAGGCAACCCAAACATCTTCAAGGTGAAGAAAGACAGAATCTAAATCACGTAAAAGTGATCCATAAAACACCGGAACGTTTGGGCTGCATTTCAAAAGCCCAAGAGCATTCAGAGGGAGTCGTATAAAACGAATGGAATTGTAACCGCAGAGTGGAGAACGTGTTTCTTGACGCGAGTTTGGTAGTTGCACGCACCAAGTCGACTTCGAAGAAAACGCGCTAAGAATGTGGAGCCAAAGAAAATCCACGAATGTGGGGAATGGAAAAACGATCCGATACGGTAGCATTATCGAACGCTCAAAAATCATCGCATGGTCTCCAATAGCCCGACCTTTTTATACGGATCAAGTGCAAGAGGGAAGACGATACAATCTTGAATGAACGGATAATATCAAGTTGAAGCATACGGCCGAATTCCACCTAAGCAGTCTTCAGCTTTTCGGAAGGAAGGCTTCTGGGGTGAGCTGTCACTGGTTGTCCTTTGATCACAATGCTGTGTCACCTCGTGCTCCAAGAAATGCAGGTGATCTGACGGATTTATTAGCCGTGGTTATTGCTGAATGGGCTGGAAATATTTTAGGGGGTTTGGGCACCGCCATGTGGATTTCGATAGAATTTTTGTTAGTTAATTTGCCCTCAGTGCTCAAGGAAATCAAGCTGCATAAAAAACTGTAATGCTGGATATCAACCAGGAGTTCAAAGTAAGATAGGAACGCAGCACCCAAAATCGCAGCCTGAACGTCTGCCACCAGAAAAATCCAGCGGAACTGACGTCGTAGTCCGTGGTCAAGGGTAAGCAAACTTCGACCATACCTTTGTGTTGGTGTTCCGTCAGAGGCTTGTAAGGAGAAAATAGGTTGACAATGTTGCCGGTCGCCTGCGGCATATGGTATTTTCAAGGTGACTGTCATCTTTCTCTAATTTGTAAAACCGTCTGCAATGTTTTGATATTTGTGAAACGTTTTGCATTTTATCTACTCCCGAAACAGACGAAATGAGATATGCCAAATATACAGTCTTGTATAAGACCTTTGGGGAGGTAAACCCCGCGGTCTAAAAGTGTTTCAGTAGTTGCTGGCAACGATGACACAACAGTAGCGTCTGTCACTACCCATGTACTTGGGCAAAACCGTTCAGAAGAAGTTGCCGATCCAGCCACAGTTTGTGGAATAACCTGAGTGAATTGGTGGGTCTTTTCGAAGTAGACCGACTCTAATTGGTTTATGCTAACCGTGTTCAGATTACGTTGATGCTCGATTGCCTAGACGGCACAGGTAAGATGCGAGTTGGTTGCTGCAGGAAGTATCTCGTCGAAGTTAACCCGCAGCGGTGGTGACATTAAATAGTCAGCAAACCGAACAACTGGTGGTTTCCTTCCTTCCAAATCCAGACTTCTCGGGCCAACTGAAAGCAAAACCTGCGGAAATGACTAATGAGTGATTGTAACATACATGGTTTGCTGACTTGTACTAACACTTCGCTTCACGTTGTGGTGCCTCCGTTTTGCATGTGCTGTTGAATAAACGCTTCCCATGAATTTGTGTACTTCATTGGATGGTAGTGACTGCGGTTTCAAACTCACCTGTTCTGTGACTAACTGTCGCACTATCTTTTTTGACACGTGAACAGTCTGTCCCATCCACGGCGAATTACGGTCATTTACGTGGATGAGGCATCCTCGAAATGTGAAAGAACTGCTCATATTCATGGTGTTTTTGCAACCGTTCAGAAATTAATCCTGGGCATGATACATATATTAATTGTTCTACTTCTGTAATGCTGGACTTATTGAAATAGTCGTAGCATGAGTGATCTAAAGAACGTATCGATGATGAACATTCCTCTTATATCTGTTACCACCTGAACATCCAGTGACCACCTAGCCCTTTACCCTCGCTCACAGCTTCAAGTCGTTTCTGTTCCAGTGTCGATGTTCGTTTCAGCGATGTACATTTAACATGCTGATGTAGTTTCCGAGACAAGAGGGAATATGTGGTCGTGTGTTGGCCTGTCGCATTGACTGCACTGGTACCGCCAAACTTAGGTTGGATCCACGGCAGATGAATGCACGTGACGTCCATTCAACAGCGGTCGTGTGTGGCAATACACTCTGGTAACATGCCACACAGGACCGATGTACAGAAGTGCCACCATGACCACGACAATGTGGTGCTACACGTTTAAAAAAGTTGCCCAGGTTAGTTTGCACTGTCAGCTTAGATGACCGAAAATATGTGATCATCAAATTTTCTGTCTCTGAGTTTCAGTATTAGCTGCTCAGTAGAAAATTCCTCTTAGTAGGCTGACGCATCCAACAGTGATCCGTGAGCCGTTTCATCAGCCAGGGTGATCAATCAGGCAGGACCTTTTTAAACAG
>QNGE01008057.1:0-19165 GCA_008508345.1 Paragonimus westermani
CCTTATTACGCTCCATTAACTTGAGCTCCAGGAACACTTCTGCATGAAGCAGATGGGTCGACCCGGATTACGTTGCGAGAAGACCTAACTGGTGTGGAATTATTGATGTCGTGGGTATTCACAAGCCTTGACGCGGCGTGACGGCCTGCGCATCTCAATGACTTATTGGGCTAAACTGGATGATGTGACAATCACACCGACAGGGCAACCCCTAACGGACAGGTAAACAGGTAGAGGTTTGAGAAACCACCGTCTCCTGCTCCTTCAAATTGGAGGTTGGAGGACGGTTGGCAACATTCCCTGGAAAAGTACCAGGCTTGGCACACTGCCACCAACCTACTGCCTCGCAGCACAGGCTCTTGAAAAAGCTTTGGTTGAGATCCACAATCGTTCTCCGGTCTAGGTCTGGGCATATTGGCAGTATCTCAGCTCACATATACCCGCTCGCTGTTTGAATATATAGGGCGACTAGGTGATGACGTACTAATGGGCTAAAAGAGCTCTGACTATCCACTGACAAGTACTGTTACCAACAACACTGGCTGGAAACGTCCTCGGACATAACAGCATTACGAGTCCACATAGATGAGACTGTGGGGTCCTCGTCTTCTCAGTTATGGACTTCTATTGTGTTTACCTATTTATTCATTTGTTTCATACACTAACAATTAACTTCCTGAAATACTGCCGGGATCAACGGCAGCCCTGATCACGATACCCTCGACACAGCTGAGCGCTGAGCATGCACGTAGACATGTGCGATGAAGGTCAAAATGGAGTCATATCAACATCATCAGGAATTGTTGTTGCTAACACTTGTCGCTAGGTGTGATAACCGTCCCGACTAACTCTGGTGGGTTACGGAAACCATCCTAACTGACCTGCGGTGGATGCGGTCTTTATTCATGACATAACCACTGAGAGGAAACGACTGAACATTGCTTGACGACGGCTCCACTAGGGGTTTGGCTTGCGCTTACTCACTGTTCCATTCGTTCGTCAGCGCCAGTACCGACGAGGATGACAGATAAAGTGCACGACGCCATACGAAAAACACTCCAGACCACAGAAAAATCATCATCCCACGCTCTCTTGTTGGTTTGATTAGTCATCACAGCATCTGCGTATCAGAACTATACCAACAGACAGCCAGTCAAACTGCAGACTTTCAGGAAAGTTTTAAACATTGCCTAGTAAACTGAAAATTACGAATTCCAATTAGTAAACTGAAAAAAGGCTGACATTGCAGTGATATACTCGTCTTCCTGATATAGAAAGAAACGCTATTCCATGAGAAAATCATTTATACAGAGTGTAATTTTTATTGTACAGTTCCACAGAAACCCTTTAATTACCACCGCGATACAGAATCTGTTGTAAACCTCCTCAACGTCAAGCTCAGAATAAAAGAGGATTTTGAAATCTGAGGATGTTTGGCAACATTTAGCCATTCACTTTCCGTTTGACACAACCGTCACCAAGATACCACCCATCACACGAACCCACCACTAGGTCGAGACACAAAAGAGCGTAACTGGATAGCACGTCCAGCAAGTTCAATTATATTTTATCCTGCTGTTTATTCTTCCCACGATATACTGGTTTTATTGGTATTGTTAAACTTACAAGCCAAACTTGCTTATAGAGTTTTGTAGATCAGTTAGCTAACATGAGCCACGCAAACAAACCCACTGCTGACGTTAGCGGACAATGCTCGGAGGTAGTAGAGCCTCGCAACAAAGCCACGGCCCGCGAATTCTGTGTCAAGTTTCACTGATTCACACCGGAATACCCTGAAACGAGGATACCACACGAGTATTATACTAACCTCGCAGCGAAACTGGTGAAGTAATTTGGAAAAATCCAGACAGATCACAGCAGTTGTAACACACAAGTTTCAGACTACATACTACTACAGACTTATTAGTTTCTACGTATACTTTACGCAGCTGATTGTGTCCATGTAATAAGTCATGTCATGCATGAGCATGTGATTTAAGAATCTAACCTGAGTAAGTCCCATATTCCACCTGTCTTCAATGGGACTGTTCGCAGCAAGCTGGTTAACAAATACACGTTTAATCGGGCATGCTTCCTTCAGTAATCCCGAGGCAATATATTTTGAAAAATCTATCTCAATGGCGCCAGCGGATAGCAGTTTCTCAGTTTGCTTTCGACCTGTGTGCCTTCCGAGAAACTTCAGTCCGTGTGCATGATCTTCCCGGAGGGAGTAACAGAGCTCACGGGCAAACAGCAGCGTCGAACGCCGGAACCCCAAGGACCTGCGAAGCCTTCCAGCCATCACTGTAACATGCAGGCCAGCCGACTCTACTCTGGATGCCCGTGATTTCGCGGACCAACCTTCGGACAACGTGGACGCACCAGGGGACAGTGCTCTTCCGAAGCAGGAGTTCGAACAACAGTTCTGGAAAGAGAAAATACGATTAAACATGAGCCGAAGGCCCAGTAAGCCATGCACACGTCTTACACAAACGCAAACCAGAACGGGACCGACAACACGGCAGCACGCCCCGTCACTCACTCAAATTTGATTCGTACGCGCTCGCTGGTTTCGGTTGAGCGCTACAATGACAAGGAGACTGACCTTGACCTTCAGAATTTCGCATTTCCATTTGGCGATTTCACGATTTTCTCGCAGATCCACAAAAGCTTCCGACTCATTGTTGACCCGCTCCTGGGTGGTACAAAAAGAGGACCGTGGCTATGGGCAGTCTTGAGTTGAGCAGCGCTGTCGCGAAGATCACAATCCCAGAGTTGATGAGTGGAAAAATGCTACATGGAAAAGGGATAGTGCAAGAATCCAATTGCCTGCTCCAGGCAATCACTAGCACGCCCGACATGGGCCCCCAGCAACAAGACATACTCATATACGGACAGACAGGCGGGCACTCGTCAAGCACAGCGTACAAACATACATCTCATCATGCCAGCGCAGTGTTTACAGCTCATAATGATAATTTGCAACGCATTTTTGTACATTTTTGTACCTACCGTCTCGTTCACTTCATCTGTGCCCTTGTGTGATATCATCAACACTTTTGATTTTG
This sequence comes from Paragonimus westermani, assembly GCA_008508345.1. Lineage (NCBI taxonomy): Eukaryota > Metazoa > Platyhelminthes > Trematoda > Plagiorchiida > Troglotrematidae > Paragonimus > Paragonimus westermani. The sequence continues at coordinate 3,069 of QNGE01008057.1, forward strand.
GCTCCCTTGAACGGAAAATACGGGTGCTACTGCGCGCCATTTCTGTCTTTTTCGTTTTGTGTGGATGTTTTGGCTAGTAAGGCAATCGCACGGCGAAATTACCAGCTCTATATATTTGTCGATCTACCGACATCGAACGTTAGTTGCCCCACGTCGCGTATGGAATTATCTATCGGTGGTCGTCCGAACCTACAATCTGGCGCTGTCCTTCACTGGCGTGGTAACCTACCGGATTTTGACTTGTCAGAAAGTCGTTCCAATTTTTTAACCTGTTGGACACGCCCGTTACAGTTACAGTTTCTTGCGATGTTAGCATATTTTGCACACCTCTATCGTTTGATTGATTAAGCCACTACAAAATTGATGAGTCTGAATATTCTACTTGCGAACAGTACTTTATCCATCTCTTTGTTATTGTTAACAATGAATGAGGACGCTGTGGACATTGACGTTAAAAGCGAACACAGCGCCTGGGACCCTCGATTCCAGTTGCATCAGATCGATGCCTTCTTTGCCATCGGGCAAATGACATCAGATAAAATAAGATTTCCATACCTGGTGCACTCCCTTCCTTTTGATCTCCCAGTTGAAGTGAAAGATCTGTTTCGATTCAGTCCCATTTGACTTTCTCTATACTGTTTTGAAGCACACCTTCGTAAAACGGACTAGGGAATCAGAAGTCAAGCTATTACACGACTTGTTCACTTCAGTGGAGCTGGGTGTCGGGTCTCAATCCCAACGTTACGTTACGTTAAATGAAAAGCCTTTTGGGTTTGCGGAAGCTTGACAGCGCCATTTTAAAGGAGCCGTGGGCGGGAAAATTGCAATTCGCGGTGCAGCACATTTTGACCGTCATTGTGGCAGTCCTTGAGGGCAGGGCGTTGGAAACTTCTCCTTGACAAGCAGTGTGCCCCAACCACGACCTTTCCTACATCCTCCCCTTCAACCTCAATAACTGACGATGGTCTAAAACATTCTATCGTTAGGACATGCCACGATATGGAGAGTATAGCTACGCATATCAACGAGTTAAAGAGGCACCCATCAAAAGGCCGTGCACGACCTGACTCCCGCGGTTCTTCCAGGTGGTGCTGGTATCACAAAAACTTCCGGCACAAAGCGAAGAAATCTACCCAGTCATGTACATTTCAAACCCGCCACGCGTCACCGTTGAACCGGCGGGCCGGCCGGTAGTAGCAACTACTGTCACTTGCCCAGCAGATACTAGTCGCCTGTTTTTATATCAGGGAACGCTCGACCGGCTTGAAACTCCTCATCAACACAGAAGCCAAGCTCAGCGTTACTCCACCACAACCAAACGGTCGACATCAGCCTGGCTAGTACACTTTACAGGCCGCGAATCAAAGTAACATCAAAACCTTCCGGGAACGCTCACTCACTGTCGACCTCGGTCTCCGGCGACGTTGTCTGTGGGTATTCCAGCTTGTCGATGTGCGGACGTCACTTATGGATGCCAACTTCCTATTGCATTTTAACCATTCTGTTGATGCCAAGAGGCGTAAAATGACTGACATCATTACTGCCTGCACAGCGAACGGCGTTCAGTTAACGATTACACCAATCGGCATCCGGTTTGCGCTTTCATCAAAACCGACTGCTGAAAGATTTTCCCTCGGCAACTCGGCCATACTCACATGCCAAGACAGTTAAGCACAATTTGGAACATCATATTACAACATGTGGCCCTCTGTTTTCTTACCGTCTACGCCGTTTACATCTTGGCAAATTCAAAATAGGCATGGCTGATTTCGGACATGCGCTCCAGCTAGTCGTACTTCGACCTTGAAACAGCTCTTGGTCGACACCGCTGCACATGGTATCCAAGAAACCTCCGGGTGATTGGCGGCCTTACGGTGATCACTGCGCTCACAACAACAGCGCGATGCCAGCAGGGTACTCTGTACCACACATCCAAGATTTTTCTTCAGGATTTGCCGGCACTACTATTTTCTCCAAATTAGACCCAGTGCGCGCCTACTATCACATTCCGGTTGCCGAAGAGGACATTCCAAAGGCAGTCCTCACAACATTTTCCGGACTTCCCGGGTTCACAAGGATGTCTTCCGGGCTGTTTCGTGCGACTCGTACGTTCCAGCGGCTCATGGACGATGTGTTGCATGAACTATCTTTTGCATACGTCTATATTGAGGATATCTTGATCGCTAGACGCTCGAACGAGGAACATTTATCTCACCCGTGCGCCGTTTTCAATCGTTTCGCCCGATATGATATTAAAATCCACATCCATTAGCGTGCACTCAGAGTTAGTTCATTGGATTTCCAGGGACATCGAATCGATCAAACCGGCATCACTCCTATGCCACATAAGGTTGATCCATCTCGACTTCTCCGATTCCCACTACGATGATCCAACTCCGACATTTCGTCGGTATACTCAACTATTACAGGCGCTTCACTTCCAAAGGCGCGAACATTCTGAAACCTCTGACCATCCTGGTCGAATCAGAACGCAAGCGCACTGAACTCCCACCCGAAGTCAAAATGGCTTTCTCAGCGCCAAAGTAAGCTTTATGTTACGCCACTGAATTGTGCTTTATTTGTTGTGATTCAAACGCCTGTGTCCTTCTCACCACGGATGCAGCAAACGTTGCTTTTGGTGCAGTCTTGGAGCACTCCGTATTTGTTGAGCAGCAACCTTCACCTTTTTTTCTCCCAAAAGCTACAACCAGCACAGATGGAGTACAACTCCTATGGATGTGAGCCACTGGCTATTGATTTGGCGATCCGATACTTTCGTCACCTTTCAGAAAACCGAAAATTTGTTGTGGAAACCGACCACAAACCCTTGACATTCGCTCTTCACTTCAAACATGATCGCTACTCCCCGCGTGAAAGCAGACATTTGGACTACATCTCCCAACTCACCACGGACATTCCACACGTACATGGTGATACCACTATCGTTGCTGGTGAATTATCACGGCCTGACGTCAATTTATTCCACTCGACACCCTCCTGCGATCTGGCTGAAATGGCCACTGCTCAGCAGCGCAGTGAGGACATGAAGGACGTCTCCACTTATAATCCCTTGAAAATATCTACCGTCCCTCCACCGACACAAGCTGGTGACACTCTATGCGACATTCCTGCTGGCACACCTAGCCCCTTTGCTCCAACTTCCCATTGGTGCACCGTTTTTCTTATTAGTTTCCACTGTCTATCTCACCTTGGAAAATGCGGGACACTGAGGTTGGTTGTACGTTTTGTGCAACCCTCTATGAACATCTGCTCATCTCTGGTCACTACAGTTTATCGAGTGTCAAAGGAGTAAGATGCACATACATACGGTTGGTACACACAATACATTCTGCCACACGGACTCCCGTTTTTCTCACGTACACCTGGACCACTACCACCCTTCAACGATTGTACGTATATACTGTCCACCATCGATCGTTCCACCCGTTGGCTTTCAGCGGAACTCATTGAAGATATTTTAACGAAGATAGTGGCTAGAACCTTCTAGGAGAATTGGATCGCCACTTTTGGTTTGCGATCTACAATCACTACGGATCGAAGCACCCAGTTGCATTCTCCTTCTATTCGCAACTTTGTGCAGTTATTGGGTTTTTACACATTAATATGATGACATACCATCTTTTTGTCGATGGTTTATTAGAGAGTTTTCACCGGAAACCAAAAGCATCGATAACCATCCAGTCCGACGCAATGAAGTGGAGCGATCGCCTGCCACTCATTCTCCTCAGAACCCAATCTACTATTAACGAAGATAACGACTGTACTACCTCTGAATTAGTTCACGGTACCACCTTGCACCTTCCGGGGAAATTGATTCAACTGTCGTCACACTTAAACGCAGGTACGGACTTCATCTCAATTTCACGACAACATATGTCCGGCCTTCGTTTCACACCAACACATCAGCACTGGCGCCAAGAACAAAAATCTCCGGATTTGTGCACATGTAGAAATGTGTTTATGCGTCAAGATATCTTGAGAAAACCACTGCAACCACGGTACCTCGATCCCTTCAAAGTGGTTAGGCGCGACGACAAGTTTTCCATTATTGAAAAGTTTAGACGGAACGAATCTTTATCCAATTGTCGACAGAAACCGGCCTACACCGATGAGGATGTTGACCCACCTGGCCCGATATTGACTGAAAACAGCTCCTCTACACCCCACAAAAGTATTATAATCACCTGCACTTCTTTCCACACTGATTTCCCCTTCTGAAAAAGATCGTCTGGTAAAACAGGAATTCTGAGTTTATCTAGGATTAACCTGTGATGTCGATTCCACCCCGACGCGCGGACAAATTGCATTTTGAATGAAGATTTTTGCTGTTATTCCGGACTCGTTATTATTGATTTTCAGTACCTTGAGTGTCAGGATCCATATACTTTTCGCCATCTTGCAAAGTGTCCGTCTTATCTATTCTTATCTGGTTAGATGTTCACCGGTTCTTCTTATTTTCCTGCCTCACCTACTTCCTCCATTATTCATCGTCTTTGGTACCACGAATACTTGTCGTTTTGTTCACGAATTGTAACCAGATTCAGCGGTATTCATGGGGAGTAAAAAACAAGTAGTTGCGATCGATTCGGCTACCGCATGACCGTTCAGAACGGCTCGCAGTGCCAGGCTTGCCTACAATTATGCCATTTCACGTATACTGACATCAAGAACGATCAGAACACCCCATAGTGTACAACCAGGCATGCGACCACATTCGTCCGCTAACACTTTGTAACACCTTCCCCGGAAAGCAATTGAAACGTAGGCCCAAAAGTCATCGAAATGAAAGAGCGCAAAAGTGTTAGGAAACAAAGCGTATATTTCCAGCGACGTTTGGAAATATACTAATCAGTTAGTTCTGTTTGCATCTGGGACCAACGGCCTCAACCAAGAAAAGAAAGGGAAGGACCGTCAAGTGGACTTCAGCCCACTCCACGGTGCCCAAAAGCACATCAAGCAAAAAGTGTGTAGAACCTTCGAGAGCGTTGTTCATGCTCTCGAAGGGAAAGGTTGAACGACCTCAAAAAAAGGGGTAATAGGTGGGAAAAGGGCAGGCGTCTACTACGAGCAATTTGGTGCGTGAATAGAAAAGGTTGCATTGAGCTCGTATTAGGCTTCTTGTAGTAGACTTACAAAGAATCGTGCACAGAGCGGACGGGCGGAAAAGGATGGCTGCAGCCGAGATAATTAGAGCCACACGATCGCTGGTAACTGCAACTATGTTTACTTCCCGAGAAGGCCACTCATCTGTAAGCAGTCTCTCTTGCCAGAAATCTACGCCCTGTTCATGCTCGTATCCGCTTCGTTGCTGTTTACCCACACTGGACAGAAACAATACGCCTTCAGTTGTAGCTATAGGACGTCTGAGAATATTAAGGCAATGCGCGTGGCTACGTTGGGAATAGCTAAATTCGAAACGCAGGACTCCTCACTTGACGTGAAGTGCGAGTTTGGTTGTTCGGGTGAGTAAATGGTGCACACCTCTTCGGACGTGCCAGTTGCGTGCAAGGCAGTGGCCTTATTTACTGCTCTACTTAAACAAGTCGTCACAAAATTAAATGATAGTTTGCTCCAGGAGAAGATGTTTGCTTTGCAAAGGACGGTTTTCGACATAACCTTTTCCACGTGAGCGAATCATATCGTTTGCAGGCACCTCCTCTCGTCCGGATGTTTCAGCTAACAGGTTTCGCCCCAAAGCTACCAGAGACTTACCCGAATTCGTTGTGATGTTACTCGCGATAATTACCTAGGGGAGGTTGTAGAATAAGGCGGCAAAAATGAAGGCAAATCACGTCAATTTAGACGTAGCTCTACTGCATCCCACGTTGCAATAACGGTAAAAGTGCTCCAGATCACACATCAAGACTGGCTTGAAAACCCAAGCCGAACAAAAATAATAATTAGTCTCCCGTGTGGGGGAGAGTCTCGCAGAAGAGATTAACCCTCACGCCTGCATCTACCGCAGGGATGCCTGCTCCCTTCCGTTGGACGGCCAACCACCTGTGGAAAGTGTGATTTTAAAACAAAGCCCCCTTAAGTAGTGCCAAAAGCTGCTTTCCATCCACTATCCCATTCCTTCCACCTCAAAAAAGTTACCTTGAAAAGTATCGTAGTTCCGAGCTTCGTGATCCAAAGAGTCTGCATGAGTCAACACTTGCATTCATGATGGCTCATACTTGGCTGAATCCAGTAGCATTTTCCGTGGATGGATTGGGGTTATTGCTCACCGAGTTTTAACCGATCGGACACTCCCACAAATTCTTGTGGGTAAACAAATTGGAAACTACCCTCCAGTAGCTTAGAAAGCGGAAACAAATCAGAAGCCGTGGATTCTGGATCAACGGAAGCGGACAAGGCGCCCCACAAGAACGTTCACGTGCTGCAAATCTGTGATGGAACGACCGCTAGGCACGAGAAGGCTTGCGAAACTGCGGTGGTCCACGCATCTTCCTTGCCACTAGAGCTGCCATCTCGCGCACTTCCTCGTGCTCTGCCGTCTCTTTTTTATCTTGCTAGATGAGGAGGTATCCACTGCCTGGTAGTATAGTAACCGTCTGAGGCTTTTAACTAAACTACCGGAAATCAGATGCTTAGTTCACTGGACTAGCCCTCATTCTGGGTCTTACCTGGCTTTCTACTTACGTCAGCGACGAAGAGATGTATTTACCTTGGTACTCACTTCACCGATCAGATCCCTTCCGTGGGTACGTGGAAGGCCACGCAGTCTTCCTAGGCCAGAAGCTCCCGGGAAGTGTGACACACTCTGACTTAGACTTCAGCTTCATATTGATGACACGCTTCTTGTCAGTGTTACTCACCTCTCGTCACCGTGTAGCGCATCTGACGGCGGGGTCACTTTCACGGTCTCATAGAGTTCCTCGTTCACACAGCTTCTTATTACGGGTAATTTCGACGCGCCCAAAATCATTCGCGTAGCTACTTCCCATGAGGACTTCGAATGTGGATTTTCGAAATCCTTGGCAATATTGATACGTAAGAAAGACTGGACACAATGTATCGAACATCCTACAAGGTATCGTCCGGGACGAATATCCTCTTTTTTCGATGCGGTTATCACGAATAGGGTCCACTTCGCAGATACAATGTTCATCAGGTCACCACTGGGGGATAGTAACCAACTGTTGCAAGCCCCTGATTTCATGTTGCTGGCTTTAAAACACTGCAACGAAAGCCTCATTTCAAAACTTTCAGGAGGCAAGCTCCAAAGAACTAAGGACATTTTTAAGTACATTTGGCCTCGAATTTAATTCCGCATACTCGAATTACCAGAATTTAGAAGTAGCTATTTACGAAGCTGATAAAGTACTTGTTTCTTACGATCCATACAAGTCCTCTTGTTCACCGTTGCTCCGAAACAGACACCGCCTTCTTGATATACGTTGGCGTCTATTCCCTAGAAGGAAGCTAACCAGAAAGACCGGAGAACCTAGAGTCTTTCTGCCCTTTACAAAACAGGTGCAAACGAGCACTTCGTCAACATACCCGCCAGATACAGACAGAAATCTAACTGGTCGGCCGTACTACATAGATATATACTCCACAGGAGAATCCGATGTGCCCGCAGCGAAGCTTTCAACGCTCACTCCCAACAGCCGACTCTTGTTTGCTCAATGACCGGAACATCTTTGATAAAGCGACGCCTTACAGCACAATGCCATCAAACCCGATCCATCCCTTGGTCCTCAAAGAAGCGTCCTTTGGTTTGGTGCAACCTATCCATATACTGTTTGAACTACTTCAGCGTACCCTTAGCAACTCGTCTAATACGAGCCGTCTCCATGGGATCACCGATGACGTCAATCTGCGGCATATCACGGTCAACCACACGACTTTCAAGTTTACACCTCTTGCGCGTGTTAGATACAAAGGGCGGTTCTATTGAGGCGGCGGGCATAAGGCTTAATTCATCAGACATGCATGCAGTTTCACTGGTGGACGGCGTCTGTGTGGCACACCTTGAGGCATGCGTTGTGGGGAAGATGCTGCATGTAGGGATATTTGAGTTGACTACCAAGCTCTTTCTGACCAACGGAACCTGTTTTCTGCTAACCCCTTCGGGGGCGGAAGAGAAGGATTCATACCATTCGCTAGTGTTTTCCACTATTTTCTCCGGCGATAAGTTGTCAAACGACGCTCGGCCGCTCATCTGAACAACCTCCCTACCTGGGATTGGACAGTGAAATAACAGATCAGGATGGCTAGACAGTAACTCATTTATCCATCTCAAAGTAGCTACACGTCTACTACTGTTGACTGCGCTCATACATCGCAAAGTAACGGCCATATCCTGGCAAACATCCTCAGCATCCCTTATTCTGTCCAGACGAGAACTGGAAAAGGGGACAGACATACACCCAACTGGCTCATCAAACTGGAAAACCGGAATTTCAGCTTCCTCAGCGGCTGGCAACAACCACCGACCTACAGCCGGCTCAAACAAGCTCATGCGCTCAGTGTTCAACTTACACTGGCGTTCACCAAACACACAGTTACAACGTTCTAGCATATTCTGAAAAAATGCATAAACACTGGATCGTTCGGACACAGCACATTTGATGTGCTTGTTTTCGTTCTCCACACGGATGGTGGTAAGATTACCGAACACAACGGTGGACTTAAGTTTATGAGAGGCCCAACCCTCTTTATAAGGCAGCCAATGCTCGAAAGATACCGGCGTACCTCATTACTGACAGACTTCACAGCCTGCAGCAAACTGTTAAATTGCCCCTGCTCTCAGTTAACACCATATTGCGGGTCCACAGGTAAATACGGTTCTTCTGATAATCGCTTATGCCAACCAACTGGCGGAAACGCCGAGACACATCATGCAGTAAATGAAAACGGCAGAATACTATGGCACAATGCGGAAAGACTTCACCTGTTGCCTTCATCTGTGCTGGTGAACGGTTAACGGTGAAGGTGCGAACAGCAGACATACAAGGCACCATTTTAAGCAGGTTTTCGAGAACTATCATATAACTGGCAGTGGTTTCGTTCGGCATAAGTGCGTTAAAAACGTCACCCCAACTCCAGTTACATCTACCAACATAGCCATGGTATAAAGCCGTCATAATTCAACTGATGAGTTGCATCTCCCTGAATGACATCCCCGTACTTGGGACACAGTTGGAATGTACCTTTCGGTACAAACAGGACGAACCTTAACACTGTCCCGGAGTAGAAATCTATAGCTACCTTCCACTTTCAGTAAATCTCGCGACTTCATAATTCCGTTGCGATCATCCGATTTGCTGTGCCTCGCACGTAGATTACATAAATCGTGCTGACGCATTCTAATCCCATACTTACGGTTCACGTACGTCCTCATTTCACAGGCACTCTTAAAATCGCTCATCATCTCACATACATGCAGTTCATCATCAACAGCCAGACGTCTATTTTAGGATGAATGTTCGGCTTACCAACCTGAAAGTCGTGTGAGTGCACCAAATTTGCCTTCCCGATTTATTATCCATCGGTGCGATAATGAATGACCCTGGAGGCCTGACATCTGTAATCTACAAAACTACAATTTACCGTGACAATTGATTAAATAAACGTTACCGTTTGGAGGGCTTCGTTCGCCGTGAACAGTGTACGCATTTGTACACCGAACTTCCATAAGGGCAGCCTGGCGGCAGGTCTATTCCTCCATGCTTCTTGGCACTTGCAGCTGTCAGCGAAGTGTTAATGAAAAAGCTTGTACAATATTCCCGTTGAAATCCGCACAAGTCTCCAACATACTCCTCGAACTTTCGGTCTATTATCTTGAATATCCTTCTGAATGTGCTCTAATCGTTCACTGCCATGCTGATTCAACGTACGGAAGTGATTTATCGATAATGGACCAGTTAAACGCTGTTACGTCTAATGTTATGGTATATTCTGTTTTTCAGATCTCATTTGGGAACATCACTTGTACCATTTTACCAAAACTTCGGGTCACATTCATTCCATCAGAGTTTTCCTGTTTTCCGTGTACGAAAGGAAATGCACTCCCCACATCTTTGGAGTGTTCTTCCATTAGGGGATAAAACTGGTTTCCGGAAAATGTCAAGATGGGTCGGCATTGGCGAGGCAGAGCGGAAACTCCCGAAATCCAGCGAACGGTTGGGCAGATTCCAACGCAGGATTTCGTTGATTCCCCGAAATACGTCAAAAATTTGAACATCTCGCGAACTATTCAGCTAAAACGGAGTTCTGTGCGCCCATCCGTCGTAGAAAAATTTTTCGCTGGGTGGATAATACGGTGGTTGGAAAGGAGAATATAGTTCCACACGTTAGATGAGAAAATATGGAATTATAACAGTTACGAGGACAAACAATGTGCGAGCGGAACTTTTCGAGAAAGAATTCATATTATATTATTATTATTGCCATGATTATTGGAATATATAACACTATCTATTGTTTGTTGTGGTATTTTGCTATATACTCGGGATTTATTCGGGCATACGAAGAATTGAGTCGACGGTTTGGATAGCCGCAGGAAGTGAGCGTCTGACAACTAAAACTTATTTGACGTCGTTCTGCTGGACTTACTATTGAGCGCCGCGTTCACATGTCGAGGGGCGTTAGGGTGGTTATCCACGTAATGCGCTTCTGACGGCTAAGTGTTTCTCAGACCACACTCAAAAATGTCAGCAGGGGGTTTGTAGAGTTTAAAGATAGACAATGTGTTTGTTAACGTATGATAGCTGTCCAAACCTTTTTTAAAACGCTGAATGTTGTTACAGGCTCTGACTTCATTTGGGAGTTTATTCGAAATGTAGGAATACTTTACAAGGAAGAAGTTTGCACGTATATTTTTCCGGGATATCAGGGTTGCAGCCGCTGTTGGAACGCTCTATCCTCGAGCATTTCTTCTCAAACACCCTTTTATATCCCATTCTTCTTAGGTCCTTCTCGATAGGTCATGCACAATCAACAAGTTGAACTTCGTGGATAGCTTGACTTAAGCCGGAGACATTAGCCACATCTTCGATGCTACTTTGATTGAATTTTCCAAAGCCTTCGACCGTGCCCCCAACAGTTCTCTTGTCCATACATTGGAAACACGTAGTGCTCGGCGGCAGAATTTGCGTTGACTCACCTGTTTCTTTGGTAAGAAACAGATCGGGTCTTTCTTATTTTTCTCCGCTCTATGCTGGGGTTCCTCAAGGATCCGTCCATAATCCGGGGTTGTTTGCGATAGCCGCCGAGGACTTTCCCTGGTCACCTGCATACAGGGTTCCTGCAACTGGCATTTTTAAGTGCGGTCCGAGAAACATTGAGCCGCTAGATGCGTAGTACGTAGATAGCCACCCCGCTGTCTAACGCCCCTTGAAAACAACCTGCTTGAAACGGTTTGTCAAATGGTTTACTCACAAGATCATTTAACACGTGGCCTACTGCATGCTCACTAAATCATTTGCAACTCAACATTATTTTAATGACATGCGTTTATTCATGCATATGCATTACCCAAATTGCTAGGAAATGTGAACTTGGCGCTTAATAATAAGTCCAGCAGAACGACGTCATGTGAGCTTTAGTTATCTCACGCACATTTCTCGCGGCCTCACAAACCGTCGACACAATTTTATGTTTGCCCGAATATATCCCGAGTACTTAGCAAGGTGCTACAACAAACAGTAGATGAGGTTATATATTCCAATAACCATAGCAAAAATAATAATATAGCATGAACTTTGTCAAAACATCCCGCATACACATTGTCATATTAAATGTTATAACCTCACATTCTCTCACTCAACGTGTGAACTTACATTCTTTTTCCGATCCCCATAAATATCCGTCGTGTGAGGAAATTTTTCTACGACGGCTGGACGCACGGAACTTCGGCTCGGCTGAACGGTTCCCGAGATGTTCAACTTTTTGATGTTTTCGGGCAATTGACGAGGTCCTGTGTCGGAATTTGCCCAGTCGTTTGTTGGATTTTGGAATCACCCGCCCTGCCTCGTCAAGGTCGATCTATGTTGACATTTTCCGGACGCCAATTTTATCCCTTAATGGCGAGACACTCCAAAGGTGCGTTTGAACGCTCTCCCCGGAGTGACCTTGAACTATTCAAAAAAATGCCCATCACACAACCATGTAAAAAGTGACTTAGTGTTACATACCATGTTTGGTGACTAAATATGTGAAGTGAGCGAACTATCTCCTTTTCTGTTGTATGCGTGGAAATTTCACAAACTACAGTCATTTGCATTTAGGCCACCTCCTTCTTGATTGCAGGCTTCGCGGTTGTGCTACTATTCAAATATTCGTTTTGTTGAATATCTGCAGTGATTGCGTATCACCCATATGCGTTGAGAAATATATATTATTGTTATTCTAACCCCCAGTAGACTTCGAAAGCAGACAAACTTGCATACTTACCATGAACGCAATGGGGAGCCTTCTTGGAGCAAGAGGGGATTTTGTTTCCAACTCACAGTGGTAACGTCTATAGTGATTGTATAATTCTGGACGCACTGGCGAGAAACACGTTGGAGTGAGCGATATCATTGGAGACAAATTCGGACGATACATGAACATTAATGGCTATGTAATATGATGTGAACTCCGCAAGCAAAATGGACGTGGTCAGGGAGTAAAGACTTGGAGCTCGTGTAACTTTGTCGCACAAACTTGGGAGGAAAGTAGCCTGCGTGTTTCGCAGATTCCGTCAGCACATGTGACGCTGCATTGATTATCTTTTGCAAGATCATGTAAGAGCCGATGTTCCAAGTAGCTCAGAGCCACAATAGAAGGTACGTCCAAATGCGTCGTTAGGGATTTCCCCGGTACTTTGTGTTAATGACATCGGGGAACTGTAGAAGTAAAGCGGCTGTGTGTTGATATGGACCGTGAACCATAAAGCACGCGAATAAACCAGTGAAGCTCGCGAGATGCCGAAGGGGTTTCGTTTTGAGCCCCGAGGCAAATATTACAAATCGTTACGCTGACTGAAACAAACGGGGTTTAATCCCAAATCGTCAAAAATGTACAGCTGAACGTGATTAGTACAGTTATTATTTACTGTGGTCACTACATAGCTCTGTGCCAGAAGAGGGGTGAGGACTGTACAGGCCTTCCCTTCCCCAGGGAGAGAGGAGGGAAAAATACATCAAGTCAAAGTTCAGGGAAGGTTTCGTCAAGGATGGTTTGTGCGTTGATAAGTTGCTTTTAGCTTTATCATGTAGTCATCGGTGCGTCTTTCTTCTATCGCATCGGGCTGCCCAACCCGGAAAAACCTCAATAGTGAAAGTGGTAGGTTTGTCCAGTGCTGTTTGATAGGCAACTGACAGTTGTCTTCTCACGCAGTGTTGAGATCTTCTGATAATGAGAAAATCACGGTGGCGCCTTTACCTGTTATGTCTAGTGGGTCTTTGAGCTACACCTAGTTCGCTAGCATTGTCCGTCGACAGACTGGAGCTAGAATAGTCTCGTTTGTAATACAGCCAGTTTCTATCAGTTCTGAATACGCCGGGCAGCTGAATCTAATCTAAAGTTGGAAATGGTCGTAAGGGCGGGTTTCTTATTGCCAAGGTGGTGAGATACAAGACAGTATTGAAAAATTACTTGGAAGAAAATAAATAACCTCGCTATTGACTTAGCCAGATTCACAAATTCTGAGACCAACGAGTCATGTGAAGACGGCCAGATACAGCAGTCATTCAGATAAGAGCGCATAGAGTCCAAAACGCGAGCCATCTGAGCAATTTGACGTATTAGCATCGCTTCTTTGGTGCGTTTTGAGCCATCAGTCTGACATGCATTACAGCTCCGTACGTTGTTCGCTATGGAACTCGACATCTTAGGCCAACAAAAAACTCCTTTTCCCTCCGGATACAGCTATTCACTCTAGTATGTGTCAAAAGAATCTGTTCGAACATCTTCCGCTGAAATATCCTTGAAATTGTGATTCTTTCTCCCTTAAATATAAAGCCGTCTTCTTGGCTACATTGGTCGCGGTCACTAAAGAAGACTGCCAATTCCTCGGGCAACTTTCGCTTGTCGTGTGGCCACCCGTTTCTAACCGTTTCAACCAGACGGTGCAGCGTAGCGTCTTGTGCTGTTGCTCCCTTCAGGTCGGTGAATAGTGATAGTCCCATCATAATGTGATCCATAGCCGCGGGATGGACCTGTTGTGCAAGTTTTGGACAAAGTGTCAGCTATGTGGATCTGAGTCCCCGGCTGACAGATCAGTTCGACGTCGTATTTTTGAATTCTGATTAGCATTCTTTATAACCTTCCAGATACAGCGGATGACGGTTTCTCCACTATGAAAACAAAGTTTCTATGATTAGTGTGAACTATTGTTTTTCCGACCGAACGAATAAGTGCTGAGACGTTCTGCAGCGAATATCACAACCGACATTTTCTTCTTAAGTCGCAGATAGTTTCGCCCAGCAAGCAAAAGACTGTTGTTCCGGTAATTAACTGGTAATTGGTTTTGTAGTATTACTGCCCCCAAATCAATTTGACTGTTATCACACTCGCTGATCAGAGGTGATGCTGGATTGCAATAGTTCAATGTGCGTGCCTCGGTAATAACTCGTTTGATTATATCGAATGCTGTCTGCTGTTCCTCCGCCCACTTCCATGACACTCCTTTGTGGGTCAATATGCAGATGGGATGCATCATCTCGGATGATTCTGGAGGGAAATAACTCAGATAATTGACCATACCATTCGGTCGTGATACTGCCTTCACGTTTTCAGGAGCTGGCAGTGTTACTATCGCCTTTGTCTTCTCGAGGTCTACATTGAGTCCGCAGGATGTTAGCAAAGGTCCATGAAAAGTGACCTCGTTTTTTCGTAAAACCACTTTGTTGTGCGACAGGCAAATTCTTCAATCAACACAGCGCGTCAAAAATTGCTCCAGGTTTCTATCACGCTCCTTATAGGTTTTTCCAAAAATTCGCACGTCATCCGCAACGAATATGACTACTTTACGGTTTGTCAGGTGCCTGAATTGAACGCTTTTGGAAAATTTCGTTAGACATCTATCCGAAAGGCGAACGTAACCCACAAAAACATCCAAAATGTGTTCCAAATATGGCTAACTAATTGGGTTGCCCGTACACTTATAATTTCCAAAAAGCCGAAGATAGTTCTAGCTTTGTGAAAAATTGAGCTCTATTCACTTTTGGTAGAATGTCATCGATGTTTGGTAGACGATATTATCCTCTTCGAAGTAATTCATTTAGTAGCTTGGGATCGATATACGACCGGATGTCACCTGGCCTTTTCAACGTTGCAGCAATCTGCCTGATCTAATCGGTCGGCCCAACTGCCGCAGCTACAAAGTTAATTCGAACTAGTCTGTCTAATTCCGTTTTACACCTGTCTCTTATGGCCAACAGAATCTCTTGAAGCAGTGATTCAACAAGACGGGCGTAACTAACCACAGAAAAATTAACGGTTCCTGGAATCTGACCGAGAGTCGAATCGCACATGAATACTGGTCAAGAACATCGGAATCGGTTAATTTATGCGAAATTCATTATAATTGACGGCTACGGAACCACTCAGCTGAATGGCGTCAGCACCTAAAGTGGGTATTGGTTACCAACCAATCAATAAAATCAAATGTAAAGTCTTCCTTATCATTGGAATCGCGACAGGCATTGTCAAAACTCCGTTATTGTTAGTGTAACGATCCATGTCTGATCGTTGAGTTACGCGTAGCCCATAAACGGATCCCCAAAATGAGAACAAGATTGGATCCAACAATTTCTACGGTACTAATAACGGAATGCATCAATAATTACAAAAGGCAAACTTCAATCGTTCGCGACGATAGTCTCGTCCAGCAAAATCAACAGATTCTCAACAGGACCNAGGTAGTGGGAACAAGTGTCACGTTAGTGGGGAAAATGGGGAGAGCAAGCGATGGAAACGAATTTTCTTAGTTCCTAGATCAACAAATTTACAGCGCCCGCCAAAATTCGTCTGCATTTGACGGACCGCTGGTAGTGCTGTACACTTCTGGCTCCCTATCTATCTATACTTAATATAACTACCCACACGACATACGTTGGAGACCTCGCGATCCGTAGTGTCTA
>QNGE01008058.1:0-19162 GCA_008508345.1 Paragonimus westermani
AAATAGTTGGAATACGTGGCAAACCAAGAATGTCTCTACATTGGTCAGCCCGTTTAATCTGTATATCGTAGTGTATATCTGAACTCACTACCTCAAGTGCACATACTGTATATACAGTGTATATATGTATACGTAAATCTATATATACGTTTGCATTCAATCAGTCGCTATGGACACTAAGGAGGCTAAGTTTGGATTTCCGCCTTCGATATCATTGATCACGTCAGCTGTTCCCGCTTTTGGGAAGAATGATCCAGAGATATGGTTCACCATGTTGGAAATAGTTTAGCAACCGGCGTATAACAGGTAATTCGGACAAGTTCTCGCAGCTTATACTGCGCCTTCCCCGAAGTATGTTGAACCTGATTAGTGATATGTTAGGCTCAACAACCGATCGTTGTGAGTCGGCCAAGCGAACGAGTCCTAAAGAAACACAGCCGTCGGATAAAATGTGTCTGGAGCAACTGTTCCAATAGCTACAGTTGGGTGACGAGAAACCATCGGTTCTTCTTCGAGGAGTGCGACATGCAGCAGGTAACTCACAGTTGTTAGAGTCGCCTTTGTGAGAGTTGTGGATGCAACGGCTGTCTGAATATACACGGGGGCTACTAACCGTGTTACCTTCACGTCTGTTGAATGAACTAGCGGCTTCGGCCAACGCAGTACGTGGAAGTTTCCGAGGCACAGCACAGTCAGCATTAATTTAACGGTGTAGAGGACTGGTACGTTTCTGTCTAGAATCGTGCCTAATCTCCACAATAATTAAATCAGAAGAACTGATTATAGGACAACGACGCTTATTGCAAAGAGACCGGGAAAGCGAGCTGTAAGCAAGACACAACAGAAGCAAAGCGCAACAGACCAGTAGCTAGGGTCCGGAAGGTGCAAGTGTAATTGTAATTGTGACCTTGGGCGGTCGAACCTACGAGAAAACCCAGACATGCAACCAAACAATATCAACGGTCAAAATAAACAGCAAAATAGTTGGAATACGTGGCAAACCAAGAATGTCTCTACAACGGGTCGTTACCTCCAACAGTCCCGCGGACAATTTGTTGGCCACAACGGACGCCAAGATAGCAAACCTGCTCAAAGCATTGGAATGTGGTGAACACAACCCTTTAGAGCCAAACGCCGAGAGAGCTCAGATGCGGCGTGAACTGGCGGATTTTCGCGCCAGCAATCAACGTACTACGCCGTTATCCAGAATTCCTCCAAGGCGTGCCCGACCACCGCCCGGACTGAAAACTAGCAATTTTTGTCGGTGCCATGAGCCGTACGGTAAAAACGCTGGACGATGTCGATCACCATGTGTCCGTAGTGGTAACAAACGTTTAAACCAATAAGCCGGCGTGTTTTAGCGACAATAGCCACAGGCCAGTCAAACAAGTCCCCTTTTCTTTCTGGGGGCTTTGACCTTCAAAATACACTTTTTAACCGATACACGAGCAGAGGTTAGTGTCATCTCGCATTTGGTGCCGGATGTGCGATCAGAATCCGGAAATACTATCCGGGCTGCAAACAGTACGTCCATCGGACCCTTCGGTCGTTGGCTGTCGAGTTTAAACTTTAGTCTTCGACGCGATTTCTGCTGGGTTTTCCTTATAACTGATATACTTTTCTCTATTGTTGACATCGATTTTCTCCAAAATTTCGATTTACTGTTCGACGCACGTTGATTGCGTCTGATCGATACTTTTACAAAACTGAATGTTCGGGGTAAGCCGTCGTATGTGGCTGTGATCAGTCCCGTGCTGGTAAATCCCGTAGTTTGCGAGCCTTGTGGGACATTCTTATCCGAATTCCCTCAACTGGTCCACACCGCCAAAGATCTGTCGGCCATTCAAACCGACGTCGCGCATCACACTGTCACACGAAGACCGCCAGTTTGAAGTCGTTCCCGCCGCTTAGCTCTTGATGTGCTAAAAATTGCTTGAGCCGAATTTGGGCATGTGCTCCAGCTCGGCATTATCCGTCCGTCCAGTAGTCCGTGGGCTTCGCCTTTGTATTTGGTACTTAAAAAGATTGGTAACGACTGGTGCCCATGTGGCGACTATCGAGCACTGCCAATAGGTATCCAATTCCTCACATTCAGTACTTGACGACAAACCTATCGGGGAAGCAGATATTCATGGAAATTGATCTAGTATGCGCGAGATTTGAGTCCGGATACTTGCGTTCTGAGCATTCGTGTTGTTTGCGATATCGTTGCGTTTCGTCCGTGATCGAGTTACTGCTTGCGGTTTTTGTGTTTATTCGTCTTTTTCTCTCAGGGGCTCGTAACACCATGAAAGCGCTCAGCTATTCCGTTCACAACTGGATGATAAGATGCAATGCGGATGCGGTGACATCCTAACTTGCGCATCGTTGCATCACTATCGATTTACAGACTACGGTCGGTTGTCGTAATAATCAGACAACCATGCTGTACAACCCAGCGCTCGAAAGACCGTTTCAACTGTAATGTTGAATATTGTGGCATCTTTGGATCGTCCGGTGAAGTGGTCGATCATCGTGAGAAGATGAGATATCAGTAGACGGCGGCTGATGTTTACTGAAGTCGATATGCACCCGTGACAGACGAGATAAACTAGTAGGACGACGGCCTATCGGGGCTGATATTTGACGATGAAATTTGGCCTGCTGACAGGCTAAACAAGAATGCGCCCAGTTTCTGACGCCCTTTTGCATACCGGGCCAAACGTAACTATCGGAAATGCATGTGGTAGTGGTCTGGATGCCAAAATGGGCAACATCGTTTATTGTGTTGAACACAGCTTCGGAACAGATTGGGAGCCACTGGACGTGGATGTCCACTGGAAGTATCGCAAACAATAGTGCTTGCATATGCAGGTAAAGGTTGGTCCTCCAGACGTAGAGCTGATTGTTGGCAAGAAGCGAGGAACTCAGCTTCCGAACGCTGTGCGTTGGCCATGACGTTTAAGTAGATTTATTTGTGGCCAACTAGTGCCGACACTCGCAGTGAAGCATCAGCCACAACGTTATCGCCGCCAGGAACGTGGCGTACATTTGACGCAAATTGAGATAAGAAGTCAAAATTTCGACATCTTCCGGACGACTGTCCATTGGGCCTCTCGTGAAAAACAAAAGCTAACTGTTTTTGGACGGTGAGAGTCGAAATCTGGTTTCTTTCGATGAACGGCCCAGTAAATACCTGGTAACTCACGACCAAACGTGCTGCACCTGGTTTTTGTTGGTAATAGACGTCTGGAGAAAAGTGGCAGCGGTTTCCGGATATTTCATCAACGGAATGTTAGAATACGGCATCAATAGCTGTCAGATGCCTGTACGGCTATGCCGATGGTGATGTTCGCGTCAAAGTGGCGGAGCATCACTGCAGCGGTTGACCCGTCTTTGTCGCGGTCGGAACAGTCGACAGGGCATCTGACAGCTCAGCTTTGCAGTTAGTATGGCCACAGATTGAGTCGGTCAAAGGTCGCGTAAGCTGCGCACAGTGCCAGAAAAATCGGCGGTATTAGTTAACTACGCCTTTAAAACGGCGGGCAGCAGCTAGTGCCGTTGGGCGGGGAACGTCGTGAACCGCCTGTGCCCTGTCTGCCATCGGCCGACTACCGTGCTGATCGACATGATGCTCCAAGACCTCAACTGTTGACCGGCCGAACACGCATTTATCCACAGTGACAGTGACGTTGTGCGCTGCAAGTAGTTGGAAGAGCAACTGCAGATGGGTCTAGTGCTCTTCAGAAGAGTGTTCCACTAGAAGATCGTCGATATAGAGTTGGATGAAGTCCGAACCCCTTGTGACATCGTTGATAAACCACTGAAAATTTTGAGCGACCAAAGGGACTTAAGGGTGTGAACAGCAATTCCAGTGAGGCGAATAATGTAATCACCGTCGTTTTGATGATATCGTCGGTCTCACCTGAAGTCTGGTGATAAGCGCAACCTAGATCGACCTTTGAGAGCACACGGGTGCCCTTGAGGCTAGCAGTGATATCCTGAATATGCGGAATGGGGGGCCTATCTGGTACCGTGGCGTTGTCGGACGTGCGATAACTTACATTCACATGGTTGTCAGTTTCCTGACTTTCCCAACGCCATATGAAGGGACGAGGTCCAAGGTTCATCCGGCAGGCAAATGTTGCCAAGCTCTAGGGGGTGCTCGAACTTGGCTTGGGCCAACTCCAGCTTATTCGGTTTTGAACGGGGAGCTTTAGCGGATACGGTGCTGTGTTGCACCAGTTACCGGTGGTAGCATACCTGGCTTCCTCAACACCGTGGTAAATTGCCCGAAGAGGCGTATCTGCTCGTGACGGCAGAAATTATTTGTCAGTATGGACCTGTCAATAATAAAGCTGGAACCTTTTGAAGGGTCGCCCCTGAAATTCCATTGCTTCGTGCGAAATATTAGCATTAAAGTAGCCAACAGATTGAATGACAAAGGACGGGGGTTGTCCTACCTGAGTTAGTATTGTCAGGACCTAGCTAAGGCGGTTGTCAAACTGCGTAGTGCTGTCTGGCGACGTGGGATTTACTCACGCAGCCGGAATATTGAGGCCCATGAAGTCATTCAAGCTGTCACCAAAACCTGTTTAATGGTCCAAGGTTTGCCACGAGAGACACTCTGAGCCTGCATAGTTTAGTCATTCATATGGAGAGATATTGGTTGGCGTCATCCCAACCGCATCGTTCATCGAAATCAAATTGTCCAACCAACCTTTCTATCCCCATGAAAGAGAAGTGGACAGTGGTAGTTGACTTTGTCATGAACAACGATTGAAAACCTTCTTTCGGTGACGTGCTCGAAACCATAGAGACGATTCTCCGTTTCTAGTAACCTGTATGGTCAACTCATCGCCCGATCAATCCAGGGCCGCATTAGCGGGAACAGGACCGTGCGTTCCCGTGAGGATCATCAACGAATGCTCCGTGTGTCAACCGTAGTTGGAATGGAAAATAAGCCACGACGATGTGCGATATCTGGCGATAGTTTTGATTTGCCGACGTGTTGACGATTTGAGAGCGTCAGTAAAATACTGATGTGCGGTTCTAAGGAAGTGTAGACGTTATTTTGTTTGCCTATTGCTAAAACACACGGCCAAGTGGAGCCCAGTCTGTGCACAGTGTTCACGGCTTCTATGCGTTGGGCATCATCATGCCTTGATGCAAGCAGACTCGGCGCATTCGGGGTCTGAGCTCAACGCGGTGGAGTCAGGATGTGGAGCAACCTCTTTGTATGAGAGGGTTTCGTCTTGACTTCGTGTCTGTCAGGCAAATTGGGGGAGCCGGGACGATGTAAGCCTGTCTTTCTAGATACCAGATCCGACACCACACTCGCAGATGAGTCTCTAGCTGAGCGATTGGGGCTGCCGGCAAGCGAGCGAACGCTAAGCATTCTTACATTCAACGAGGCGGATATTGTCAGATGTCAAGGGATGAATTTAGAATTTGGGCTTTTAGATAACAGAAGTAGAATCAGGGTCGACAAGGCCTTCACTGTCAAGGGTCTTCTGGGTGAGCGAGCAGAAGCCACATCCGAGAAGGACGTCCAACGTTGGTCTCAATCGATCGCTCTCCCTATCATCTCGCTGGAGGAAGATGAAGTCCGCTTACTAATGAGTTGCGATGTGCCGGAGGTAAACTTTGAGATAGGTTAGCAGGCATAGGGCAGGCTTCAGATACACGCTGTGAAGACCGTCTTGGGTTGGACTTTGCAAAGCCCTATGCCACCGTCAACATACAACGAGGTTGAATTTCATTGCCTTAAGGGTGTCCGGCTAGAACGGTTGGTTCAGCGCATGCTAGACGTAGAGTTTGTCAATCGCGGATTGCCTGATGAGGTGACTAACTCCTGTGATGACCAACGAGCTATGCGCATTATGAAGTACACTGCTACGCTCCAGGATAACCGGTACCAGAATGGTTTGCCGTGGAAGCCTGACAGCTTGTGCATTTCTGGTAACCAATGGGTGGCTTGGAAACGTTTAAGTATATTAAGCAAGAGACTCCCACGAAACCAAGAGAGCACGTGAATGTAACGAGAGTATTAAGGCACACGTGACAAGAGGTTACATAGCGAGAGTTAACACCGGTATGGATAAGACCCTTTGCCGGTGGTACCTACTCCACCATCGGGTAGTGAATCCTAGGAGGCCTGGAAAAGTGCGAATCGTATTCGACTGCGTGGCTAAATACAAGGACACCACTTAGAACAAAATCCGGTGGGCGTTTTGTTACAGTTCCACAAGGGCCCTCAAATATGGAGGACACGTTTCTGCAGGTGAATGTTCGTGGGTAAGACAGGCTGGTATTGAGATTTCTCCGGTGAAGTGATATGTTAACGTCTGGCTCGCCGTAAAAGTATGAGATCATGGTCCATTCCCTCAGGGCTACTTTGTTCTTCTGCGCGTCGTAATATATTTGAAAAATCGCTCATCATACAACCTTGTAAACAGTGAATTAGTGTAACAGCCCATTTTTTGAGACTGAATCGGTGAAATAAGCGAACTACCTATTTCTATGTTGCGTGCGTGGAAGTTCCATAAATTACGGTCGTTTTCTCTTTGACCACGTTATTCTTGCAAGAAACTTCACGTTTGTGCTACTGTTAAATTGTTCGTTTATGTATGGTTTGCAAATATCCACAGTGATCGCGCGTAACCAAGCGTGCTTCTCACATATGCGTCGGGAAATATATATTATTTATTTATTTATATTTATTTATATGCTCAGGAAGACAGCAATCGATGATGGGTGTCAATTTATTAGGCTGGCCAGTCGAATTGTGGACGAGCATTCTCACGTTGACGACTGCCTCGCATGGGTGGATACATCTGAGCATAAGTAATCGTTGTTCAGCTGATTTACTTCGTACCTTAAAAACCGCACACGAACAGTAAAAATAGGAGACAATAGCTGAACGCACAGACCAGTCACCAGTAGGGTGATTCATGGAAGCGCCCCAGAGCCATTACTCTTTCCTTTGTACGTAAACGATATATGTGAAGTTATCAAGTGGGAAACCACTCATAATCGACGATGAAATCAAACTTGTCTACATCCTTTCTCCTGGTGATCTTAATTCTTGTTTAGAAAATGTACGGAAAGACTTCATGTCATTCGACGAAATTTTCAACCAGTAAATCTGATGTTGTGGCGCCTGGTTGTCACATACCAGAGAACTATAAAGCTGGACGGTCATAGTATAACAACTGCCACCTCAGTGCACGACTCGGGTGTACGCTACTCGAACTCATTCAACATCGCAGTGTGGCGACGATAAAAAGATCGTTCACACATTCTGCCAGCCCAGTAGCATCGCTTTCTGCCTACAAAGTATAAAGCAAGAAGTAGCATTAATGCAGTTGTGGTGCAAAACAAGGCTGATGACTGTCTTAGCGAACAAACTGAACATTATTGCTCATGGTTGAAAAATACCCAATGGTTCTGTCTCACTAGATGGTTACAATATTGATACCGCCGCTTCCGTTTGAGACCCAGGAATACGGTGTTCTAAAACCCTCAGTTTCTCCGAACATATATGCTTCCAGATAGCAAAAACTAAAAGGGAAATGGGTTACATCAAAAAGATATTGAATTTACGGGCTGCGAGGCTGACGCTCTACAAAATGTGGGGTTTACCTGTAACTGTGGTCAGTCTAAAAGATATGATGTGATTTCTCCTTTCTCTCTGCAATAACAAAGGCCTGTGTAATACTTACTAGCCTCTTGGGGGAATGCTATGTAGCGACCATAACAGTAAATATTTTGATAGTCGCACTCATGTGCACATTTTCCATGATTTTGTTGTTGTACGTGCTTTCGTTTTAGTCAAGCTACACATTTTGTAACACTCGGCCCGGGGCTAAAATTACAACTCGCTCTGTGCCTAGCTAGCTTGACGTATTTCTCTGTACACTCTATTTTCCAGGGTCGGTTAGAATACACGGGGTCAACGCACTTAGATTTGGCTTCTTACTGCCGATCGATTGTCGATAGTGATCACTGAGAGGAGTTCATTTTGTTGGATCAGTTCCAACATGACTGCTTTTGCTTCCCGGTGCACCAGAATGGTTCGTCTGTAGGACTGGGCAGTCTGTTAGGGGATGGGCCACCTTGTAGTCAATGTAGACACCTTCTGGTACATATCGGTCACAGCTGTCGTATTATGTATGTTCTGGCTTCTGTTTTACATAAGCTCTATCTATTAAGTGGCGAGCATGCTGCCGATATTCAGCTTCATTCTAGATTCTAGGTTATCGATGGTAACACGGTGTGTGATGTCAGTTCATTGACCAAGCCAGACACGCATTCTACCACATCCCAAGGTTTGCTGCAGCCAGCAGAAACATCAACCGCGGAACCGGTGATTGCCACGGGCCCAACTTATCTACAAAGTACAAGCCATAAATGCAACCTCGACGACTTGAAACGTCTAATATCATCAATGTGCAGCTGGATGGCTACTTCATTAACATCCGTCAATGATGTATCATATGGTAAGCGTAATTGGGCAGTTTGCGAATCTAAATGAACATACTTCTCACCAGAGTATCAGTTTCCAAGGGCAATCATGGGGTGTACTCAATGAAGAACAAACGTCAGTTAGCATAGACCTCTCCAAAGAGTTGACTAATCGCGACAATACTGTAACTGCTCTCCCGGGAACCTCATATTTTGATACCCATTCATTCAAACCTCCTATCACGTTGGGTACTGTTCTACAGCACTCTGGGGTTGACAAACCTCTAGTTCTCGCGTCACTGTGAACAACATAACCTATAGAGTAAAAAAACACGAAAAACGCTTACTTTTCCTGCGTACTGTCCCGAAGAAACCACCCTCGAAATGGTCACCGAAAATTAATGTTAGCAGGCATCGCCGCTTTCAACAATTGATAGTCCTCTCCGGTGGAGTACGCATTGAATTATTATACGCCCACTGATTTGCACACATTCTTAACTTGCCGTAACGAACAATAGGATGGCACATGCGAACTTAAGTTAAGCACCTCATTATACAACAAAATAAGCCTAAGAACACCAAGTCAAATCGATCAACAATCACAGTAAATCGCAACGCATTCAATGCGCATCAGAATTATTCGCTGAGACACTAGCAAGCAATATCGGAAGCATGTTCAAAGACAGCACACAATTTTTGGTACTCAACCACACTCCTTGCCTTTTTTGTTTTCACACAAGTGTGTGCAGCGGTAACATTAACGCTTGAGAATTCACGTCCTAAGAAGGACGAACGCGCAAACCGCAACACATCCTAATAATGAAAGCCTCAAAGCCTACCAACAGCCAGCGTAGGATTTTGTACATGATCCTGAACTTTCTATATTGGAAAACATAGGACGGTGTATGTGTGCCCAAATGGACCATGCAGACCAATCAGTAAAACTGAAGTCTGTGTGACGCTGTAATAACCCGGTGGTCAATAATAACGAGAAATGGCTAGCACACGGGTATACGCATCACGAACACGTAACACAGCGCTTCACGATGCCCGAAAACCCCAGAAAAACACAGAAGACCGTAACATTGAGCATTGAATGTATCTGCTCACAAACCAAAGGTAATCTGACAACCCGGCGTTCGCGTATATATAATTTTTGAACACTGAAATTAGCTTATTAAAAGTGAAATGGACCAATCAAAGACGGAGGGAAAACTTGCGCCAGATCTAAGTTTTAGCTCATTGTGGCGCGAAAAAATGAAATTGCAATTTATAAATTGATTTTCAAGGATATCTCAGAACTTAAACTATCCTTGGGGAAAATAGACTTTCTCTAACACCTCTAGGTCGAGGTGAGCATTATCTGTAGCACTTGGCAGGAGGGTCAAGCTGCATGGGACGATGAGGGCGTCTATTGCGGTTGGTCCAACGCCTGGGCAGGAGGTTGGTAGTGTCATCCATATGGGACGACGTAGCTGTGATTGTTCCCGTATGCGGAATTACGAACGTGTCCAACAATATATCCAGCGGCAGCAGACGCTGGCCGTCCGTTGGCCTTTCGATCGTGTACCGCGGGCGTAACTGGTTGCGATGACGTTTCCACGAGTTGCCACTAACCGAAACGTCATAAAATACCTTTCCGTGACGAGTACCCACGGTTGCCTCCATTCAGCGATTGTGACTCGTTCGATAGTCACGGGCGTAAACGGCTTCTCCAATAGCGAAAACGTTATTTAAGTTTGGGCCCGGCATCTGTGTGGGCTCATTCGTCGGAATGAGCGCGTGATGGACCGTGTGATGCTTGCGGTCCACAAGAGCCTCGTCTGGTGAAAGGCCGTCGGGTTTTGCCGGGTTGAGGGTTGTGCGGTATACGAACGGGAACTCCTGTAATACCACGCCGATGGTCCCCTCCCACGATAATTGAGAAACGCCCGTTTGAAGGTGTCCACGAAACGTTCGGTTCGGCCGTTAAACTGTGGGTGACACGGCCGGGTTCGCACGTGCTGGATCAGTGGACGGCGGCAGAGGTCTTCGATGTGTGCCGATGTGAATTGTGTCTCGTTGTCTGACACAAGAATGTTGGGAAATCCATGTTTGCCGGGAATGCGATGCAGGGCACTGATTGTATTATTGGATGTCGCCGGAGAGAGGGCGACTATCTCAGGCCACTTGGAGCATGCGTCGATCAAGACAAGGTAGGATACCCCATCGATGGGACCAGCGAAATCCAAGTGGAGGCGCGACCATGGTCCCTTGGGTGTTTGCCACGTTAAGGGATCCTGTCTGGTGGGTAGTTTGGCGGCCTGTTGGCATCTTGAGCACTGTTTCACCAGCTGCTCAATTTCGCCGTCCATGCCAGGCCAATATGCGTAACTATGAGCAATTGCCTTCATCCCACTAATGCCTGGATGACCATAATGTAACTGTCTCAACACCTGAAGGCGGAGAGTGGCTGGGATGACTACGCGGTCAGCAAACATGATGCAAGAATCCACTATTGTCAATGAGTCGCGACCACGGTAGAATTGGTTGATCTCCCCAGTTGGAAGAGCCGTGGGCCATTTGGTCCGGACGTATGTAATGACCTGACTCGGGTTGGGATCCACCGCTGTGGCGTGCCGGATGTCGACGAGAGTCACCGGGATTCCACGAATGGCGTCTGTAAGTTGTCGGCAAATGTCATCCTCCACTGTCAGGGTAGCAACGACAGCATCTTCTTCAGGCGCCTGACGGTTGCTAATGAGGCGCGACAAACCACCTGCCTAGCCAGGATGATCAGTGCGGCGGTGGCTGGTATCGAAGTTGTAGCCGAGCAAAATTGTGGTCTGTCGTTGCAGTCGGTTGGCAGAGTCGAGAGGGATGCTCTTCTTCGATCCAAAAACGGATAGTAGAGGCTTTGATCGGTCAGCAGAAAAAATGCCAACCATACAGAACTTTATGAAACTTCTTCATCGCAAAGATAATGGCCAGTCCATTGTTTCCGAAACGACAGTAATTCTTCTCCGCCGAGATGAGCGTCCGAGAGGCGTAGGCAATTGCCTTCTCGGGACCATCCGGGAGGATGTGAGACGACTGCCCCGATGCCGTAATTTGAAGCGTCGGCTGCGACCACAATTGGCAGGGTTGGGTCGTAATATTTCAGCAGAAGTTCAGAGCTGAGCATTGTTTTCAAACGAGTGTAGGGGCTCTCTCAATTAGGGGACGAGCACCATGTGGCACCCTTCTGTAGTAGATGACTGAGCGGAGCCCGAACGTCGTGTAAGGTTGAGAGGAAGGCACTGTAATAACTGATGAGGCCAAGGAAGGACCGAAGGGCGCCGGCATCTGTTGAATTGCGCGAATGTTTTCGCGATCTGGGTGGCGACCGGTGGCATCAAAAATGTAACCCAGATATCTAATGGACCGCAAAAACATTTGGCATTTGTCAGTTCGTAACCGAAACCCATACTCCTGGACGCGTTGTTGAAACGCAGGCATTCGGTCCCTGATTTCGTTGGTTGTCTGCCTCGTCATGATAATGTCGTCCAGATAGGCGGCCGTACCCGGTGGACCAGTAATCAGCGCGTACAATACTTGCCGAAAAATAGCCGGCGCGGTTTTGACACCAAATGGAGGTCTGATGTACTGCAGAAGGCCTCAATGGGTGTTGATCGTGAGAAGTTAGCGAGATTCGGGTGCAACCTCGAGTTGGAGATATGCCTCCGCCAAATCCAGTTTGGCGAAACAGGTGCCGCCGTTGAGCATAGTGAATATTTCCTCAAGCACAGGCAGTTGATAGTGGTTTGGTTCCATTGCCGCAATGAGGCCAGTTGAGAAATCCCCATAGACGCAGACGGATCCGTTAGGCTTCTTCACCACGACGATGGGGGTGGCCCACGCGGAGAAGCAGGCCGGCAACAGAACATCCAGTTATTCCTGTCTTCTGAGTTCTCGGTCGGCAAGCGGCAGGGCTGCATACGAAATTGGCCGTTCGGGGCGAGAAACCGTTTGACTGCATGGCCGAAGCTGTAATGTGGCCTGGGTACAGAAGCAAAGACTGAGGCCACCCTGGAACACGGGGGCGAACTGTCAAATTATTTCGTCGGGAATCCTCTGGATACGGCCGTAGACCGCACCTGGTTGGAGATGGCACTGATTAGGACATCAAACAGGCCAAGCGGTTCGAGCCAATCCAGCTCGGAAGGTAAAGACCAGAGTTAGCGACGTAACACGTTCCTTCGATGGTGGTGCCGCGGAATGACAATGGACAGTGCAGGTGTCCAGTCAACTGCGCCAAGCCACCGCAAGCACCGGTTGCTGTCTGGAATGACGGGTGAATGGGATGCCGCATAAGTCTCGTCAAATATTCCCGGATATGATCGTGATGTCTGAAGCAGTGTCCAATGGCAGGCGAGCCAAACGACCATTGATATGGATGGAAGCGAACGTTCGCCGGTGAGCGACCTCAATATGGAAAGCGGTCAAATCTGCCAACCTCCCGAGACCCTGCTGACTTCTTGGACTTGAAGCTCGACGTCGGCTTGACCCTGTCCGATGTCTGTGATTGGCAGATACCTTCCTTGTGACCGCCCTGGGGCATCTTTGACAGCGATGTCGTCGAAAATGGAAGAATCTGTGGAGCGCCACGCACAAAAGTAGCGACAATCTGGAGGCGGCTTCTTGGTGCCAGCAGGGCTGAGTTTGGTTCACCGTGTAGGGGACTTTGGCTGGAAACTGGATACGGCCTGAACTGTACGGGGCGCCCGGTCGGGGTGCTGTACCATTGCCGAATCGTGCTTAAGGTTGGCCAACCTCTCGCATTCGTCAACCATCTGTTCTAGCTTGATATTGGGCTCCTGGTCGGTTTTTGCTAGGAGTCTGGTACGGAGGTCAGCATACCTTGGTGACCGCAGACCACAAATAGAAACAAGGCACCGGAACTGGTCCTCTGTGAGCGAACCAAGCGTGAACCGTCCGCACTCCCGGTTAACAAGACCAGCGTAGGTGATAAAGTCGTCTGTCTCGTTTGACCAACTGGAGCCACTGGAGCCGAGAGTTGAACATTGATGAGGTTTCCCCGAAGATCTTCGTCAGCTTCTGGACCGTGTCTGCGAAGGTCTGTGTTCGCGGTTCGGCGGGCAAGATACAGTTGGTATAGCGGACTTGCTGTACTGGGCCTAGTTTCCGGAGAAGTAGCCTAAATTCTGTATCGTCATCTCGCGATGCCGCGTTAACGTGTCCTCATATCGCTTGTACCATGCATCGAAGCAGACGCCAGCTTGGGGGTCAAACAGGAAGTCGTGGATGTTCCTAGTTAAGTGAACCACGGACGGCGGATCGACTGACGTGACGGCCCAAGTGCGACAAAGCGGGTGGCCAGCATTCCGACCGACCGGATCTGGGACTGCATCATCTGCTTGAGATCGGGGTCAACTGCATCATCTGCTTGAGATCGGGGTCGGCAGACATGGTTCGAAGAGAGAACAAAAGCGAAACAAAAATCTCCGTCGCCAATTTGTTGTAATCCAATGGTCGATAATAACGAGAAATGGCTAGCACACGGGTATACGCATCACGAACACGTAACACAGCGCTTCACGATGCCCGAAAACCCCAGAAAAACACAGAAGACCGTAACATTGAGCATTGAATGTATCTGCTCACAAACCAAAGGTAATCTGACAACCCGGCGTTCGCGTATATATAATTTTTGAACACTGAAATTAGCTTATTAAAAGTGAAATGGACCAATCAAAGACGGAGGGAAAACTTGCGCCAGATCTAAGTTTTAGCTCATTGTGGCGCGAAAAAATGAAATTGCAATTTATAAATTGATTTTCAAGGATATCTCAGAACTTAAACTATCCTTGGGGAAAATAGACTTCCTCCATGAGGCACACAATATGGCAAAACCTCATATAAATATCCGAGAGAATGCTGAATTCTCTGCCCCAAATTCACCATGCAAATCATTCAGATACGAAGGAAGTCGCCGAAAGCACGACGTGGTAGGCAAGTTTGGCCGCCATACGCAAGCGAAATCAAAGAACAACGGGCGAGCGAAGTTTGGAGAAAATGAGGCGAAATTCGTTATGGCAATGTAGGAAATGAAAATTGTGCAAACACTGGTAATGGACTAGTGAAGTGAATGGGAATGGATTGAAACACGGACTGAACAAGTGAACTTGGTTCGATTGCGTCTATACGGTTTCTGGTTGCGAATGGTGCAAACATTGGTAATCGACTAGAAAGCCTAGATATCTCTGTTCCATTTTCGGTTGTTAGCCGTGCGTGGACACTGCATGAGGATTAACTAGCCCGTTTACGCTGATAACGATGGGATTGTGCAATGGACACTCTACGTCAGCTTGTCGCATTGTTTTTGCAGGTGTGCAGGGATTCTGAGGCCGTGGCTGTTGGTCCATTTTCAATATCTCCTTAAGAGCTTGGTCATCAGGTACTGAGTGTAAAACGACGGGTCGGTGGCCTGCATCATAGCTAATGCTTCAACGCACCTGCAGCGGTTACGTGTCGACATTGCCAGCAGGAGCCACTTATTCACAGTTCCGTTGGAAGTTTTGTTGCGAACGTTTCGAAAAATGTGCACTCGGCACAGTAATTGATGGGCGTGCATCATTTCCTGCGTAATGGCCCCTTGAGTGACCGCGCTGTCGTCCATGATCACAGTCCAGGTCTCCACCGGTCCCACGAAGACGAGGAAGTGACGGAGAAACATGGCGATGACTACCGTAGTTTCATTTAAAAGCCAACCGAAGCACACTGGTAAGCCCACAAGGCTTGCACCCACAACGACGAAAACAAATTTTATCGGTGCGTGTATCGATCAGAAACAGTCCGCATAGACAGGCTTATCGGCACACGAGAGAAAGTGTTGTTCAGCCCCCGGCCACAACTACGCCATATGGCCCAACAGATGCATCCAATCGACAAAGCCACAAATATCGATCAGTCTCGTTCGCCCTGCAAGATTTCAGCAACTTGATTCGCCATCTCCACGACATCAAGCAACAACCGTGCTTAGTTGGCAACACGCAGCCAATCAAAATTCAGCAGCATGCCTGCCATATTTCGACCACTTTCACGCAGGATTTCCCGCTCATTTAGATTATAAGGTCTAAAAGTACCGTTGTTTATCCAACTATCGCAAAATGCTGTGAAAATTAGTGGAAAGCGTCGTTCATTTTATTATTCAACACAAAAATACTAATATCGCATCTTCTTCGCCAAAAAATAGGGCGTACACATTATTCGTCAGAGTTTATAAGATCACTGCACTTGAGATCACGTTCTTTATCTTACACTCATACACGTCCAATATGTGAGGAAAAATTCTCAGATGGACGAATGCATGAAACGCCGTATTAACCAGAAGGTTTACGAGATTTTCAGCTTCTGTAAGTTTTCGAGCAACCGACGAAGTACTGCGCACCAGCGTGGCCAAACCTTCACCAGACATTGGGATTCTTCGTATCCGCTCACCCAAGCCTTGAATATTCTCCCGGAGTCAATTATGTCAGGTAATCACGAAGCCCTTGGAAGAGCTTTCGGATTGTATCTCAACCAGAATAGCAGATAGAGATTATGACTGAAGATGTATTACGCAACACGCGGTAATACTAGAATATCGAAAAGTATGTGGGTAGAAATGTACGAGAGAGTTACGCTTAAATACAAGTGTCCTGCTTGTTTGTCCGATTGTCTGTTGGTTCGAGATCCCTGTGCACAACGTTGACGTAGCGGTCTCAAAGGTGAACGAAACTACCGGGTATCGATTACCACTCCAAATTTGATTCATGCGCGCTAACTAGTTTCGATCGCGTGTTACACAGCTCCCCCCTTGCTAAACACCGTCCCAAGTGCTTCGCCTTTGTCTGGCAAGTCCGGGACTTCCACTTCCATTCCGACCTCGGGGATGGCCGGTTATGTTTCTCAGCATGTCGTTTGTGCGTGTGGTTTCAGTCGATTAAAGTGAACCACAATTGGCTGTCCGTTGGTTGCTGTGATTTCAATAATTTGACTGGTTGTCTCCAAAATTGTTTGCTTGACAACATAAGGCCCTTTCCAATGTTTATGCATTTTTATTGGGACTCCCGGGTTTGGAGCCGTGTTGTGCAAGCACACTCATCCGCCGGCCTTCAGGGAAGCTCCAAATACCCTCTTACCGTGACAGTCCTTCCGATGCCCGTGAGATGTTTCCTTTGTGTTCGTGCCATCTGGTGGGACCGCCGAAATGTGTGGAGAAGGTTGCTTACGTAGTGTGCTACCGGAAGCTGCAGTTGTTGTGTCACGGGCAACCGGGCATCTGAGAGTAGTCTCACTTCTCGGCCTGTCCACAAAAAACTTGGGGTTTGGTCAGTCAAGAGTGAATGGCGCTGCGATAAGCTAACAGACATTTCGGTATAGCGAAGTTCCATTCGGTGACACTGCCCTCTGCGAAAGCCTTGAGGAGATTTTTGAGGGACCGATCCGTCCTTCCCACTCGCCATTTGCCCTGCGGGTGGTAAGCTCTGGTTCGCGTCTTATCTACTCCTAGTAGCCTACGCATTTCGCGAACCAAAGAGCTTTCAAAGCAGGAGCCTTGATTTGAATGGAGCTAGACCGGGGATCCCCACAGGCACACTTATTGATTGACAATGGTTGTTGCTACTGTTGATGTATCCTCTTGTACAAGCGGGACAGCTTCACACCGTTTGGCGAAGTAATCTTAGACCAGGATGTGCCGATTGCTTCGGGGTGCCTCGGGCAACGGCCCCACAATATCTACGCCGACCAACTCGTTGGGATATCCTGCGACCATAGATTGCAGCGGTGCTCGACGTCCCATTTGAGGGCTTTTGAAAGTGCCGCATTTTTCGCACGAGTGGCATAACAGCCTGACATCCCTCTGTTGATGCGGTCACCAAAATCGTTGTCGTGCGGCCGCTCCCAACTTGTTTATTCCCGCATGTCCAAAGTCGAGGTACAAGTCTGTTAGGAGGTCATGTACCATAGATTGAGGGACTACGATCCCTCTCATGTGAGCAGGTCCGTATTGCATAACTAATACTCCCTCTGCCATCCCGAGCTGTTCCCGTAGCGCCCAGAGGCAGCAAGATTCATAGCTTCTTCCTTCCAATCCCCTGCCTGGAGATCTGTCACCATTGTTCCGGCACCTTTCATAGATTAGCACAGTCTCAATATCTTTTGCTTGAGTCTGCTGCCAGCGACCATATTCTGCACCATGTAGGTTGATCAGCGTCACGTGTTGGGTAGTGCAAGACGGACAGTCGCCATGATTGTGCACAGGACGCCTTGATAGTGAGGCAACATTCGAGTGTCGTCTGTCCGGTCTGTGTTAACATACGAAGTCGTATCCCTGTAGGATCTCCTGCCATCGGGCTAACTGCTCCTTTGGGCCTTTCAAGTTTTGTAACCAGCGGAGAGACTGGTGGTCTGTGGGTACGATAAACCTCTGCCTAAGAGATGATGTCGAGAATATCGCACGAAGAATACTAGCGCGATCAATTCTTTTCCCGTCGTACAGTAATTTTTCTCGCTTTCACTACTACTGATATATTTCTCGATGCACTTGTGACCAACGTACAAAGTTTTAGGTATATACACATTTAAACACCAAAGCCGTAAATTGTACAATGAGTCAGATATGTGAATAGGGCAACAAAATATACATTATATGGCGGGAAAATTCAATTTTAAGAAGAAAATCTTGAGATGCGTACTTTCGAAAAGATGTGCCTGGAGGATCAAAAGGATGTATTGGCGAAGACTGATCATTATTCCATGTAGATAGTCCCGGGAAAATGTGCCAAAAATTTTTTAAGGATGGGGGACGGTGGGGACGCGTACACCTTGACAAAGTGATTTCGGTTACAACACTCCTGAGGAAGGCCACCCGAGGTGGTTGAAACGTAGAGTATTACAACTTGCTCGAAACGTTGTGTTATTCACAATCTATTTATTAATAACATGTTAAACACGACGCCCAAACTATTCAACTGCATTCGTATTACATTTGGTGCGGATATCTTACAACTGGATCAGTACTAAGTTTATCGCAGCGCTGTCTGAAGGTGAGCGAAGGAGAATAACTCAATAAGCTTTTGGTAAACAACCGTTGAACGTTTTCTAACACAAGCCTATCGGACTTGCGTGGATGACGGTAAATGAAAGTGCAATACTCGAGTTGAGGCCGAGCGCACATTTTGTAGTGTGTCAGCTTCGCAGTCGGTAAACTGGACGTATTTTTGATACAGCCTATTTCTCTTTTAGATTTTGTCACCTGAAAACCTACTTGTTCAGAGAAATTAAAGGAGTTTGGGTACCGTATTCCTGGATCTCTGAACGAAGTGGCTGTGTCAATATTACAAACATTTAGTGAGATGGAGCCATGNCAATATTACAAACATTTAGTGAGATGGAGCCATGGGGTAATTTACAACCATAATTGATGATGTTCGATTTGTTCCCTGAGGACAACATCGGCCATGTTCTGCAACACAACTGCCATGACGCTAGGTCTTGTCGTATATTTTCTAGACAGAAATTGACGTCACTGCCTTGATATTGTCAGCAAGCAGAAAGGGCATGTCATGGGTAATAACGTCGCATAAGTCATTTATGTACATTAGGAGAAGAGCAACGGACCAGAACACTTAATAATCATAATATACATTTCCCAACGCATGTGTGAGAAGCACGCTTGATTACGCGCGATCAC